>ML832918.1:3951-52173 GCA_009831015.1 Picea engelmannii
TCATAGTCTCACACGGAGGGGGGAGGTCAACTAGGCTAAAGTTATAATTTTAAGTTGACTTGAGAAAGGAAAGGGATAAAAGGAGTAAAAGATAACTCAACAGAAGAATAGAAGTTAACCCTGGGAGTTAACCTAACTCAACATAGAATTAGAAGGAAAAGTATAAGTAAGAGGTTGGGGCACACCTATTATTCATTCTGAATTTGGTGTATTACTTGTTATTTCTCTTGAGCATTCAGTTTGGGGGTTTTGCTGTACAAACCCTTGTGAACAACTCAGTGGTGAAATATCCACTCACCTTGTTCCACAGCTTGGTCTCGGGGATGAAATATTCCTCCACACCATTCTACTCTCAGCATATCTCCTTCTAGAGCTTCAGAAGATAGCAGGGTCATACTGTTTGGGAAGTTTCCAGCAAGGGCGCACCATACCATTGAGGAGGGTTCAATCTAGCCAATTAGGAGGAGAGTTGGGCATTCCATCAGTTGGGTTTTACTTGCAGGTGCTCCATCATCATTTTGAGGGTTTCTTTGAGGAGTTATCATCACTCAATCTTCAACAACAGTTTGGGACGATTTGGAGGTTAGGAGGACGTCCCACTTTTCTGTATTTCTTAGATCTAGAGAGATCTACTTGAGATCTGGATCTGAAACTTCTCCCACGGGATTCTCTTATCCCGATCTACATTCTTGGAGAGTTTCACATCATTTAGAGGTATATTTATTCAAGAATGAGTTGCCTAGGGTTTCTGCCATTCAGGAGGGCGCAATTCCCTTGGAAGATTCAGAATTTGGAGAGGTTGGCCTTGGACATTGGACTTGAGACTTTAGGAGGAGGATCCCACTACCCTGATCTATCATCTGACCAAGTTTGGGCTCATTTGGAGTCATCTACCATTAGGGCCGAATTATTGAGGGCTTCAGTCTTCCCTTGGAGTGTAGCTTCTTCAGCTGGAGGGTTTGTATTCAGATCTGCTTGGTATTGGTCTTCATTTCTTATCCATCCTTTGGAGGCTTCTTTGTATTGACGAGAGCATTTTGTAGAAGCTCATACATGTTTTCTACTAGAGCCATCTAAAGATTATTCCAGATCTTCTCTTTCTATTGTATTTGATTTCTGCTTCTATAATAAAGGTCAGATCTTTGCTTGTATTTTATATCTTGAGTATATTTTGATCTTCATGTGTTGAATGAATCTTTTATGAACATACTTAATATATGGAAACCTCAATAAAACACTTGCACATCATACACAACCAAATATTTAATGGTATCAAGCAAAAAATTTGGCTTGGGATCATTACAGTGGTATCAGAGTTTCGATCCTCCAAACCTGTGGAAGGATCAGTGCATGCAGAGGTATAGTGGTATTTTTATGGGTCGAAGGAAGAAACCGAGCAGTGAAACAGAGGCCGAAATGGAAGGGTCAGGGGATGACCATGAGCCTCTAGGCTTGGCTCTCATAGAAGTCAAGTTTGACAAGTTACAATAATCTGTCAACCACACGGAGAGCACATTGGTCCAACACTTGGGTGAGTACCATGAAACCAATAGAAGAGGGCAGGCCAAACTCTCTGAAACGTTGAAGAGGGTTGACGAGAACCTGTAGATAATGAACAATAATCAATCCAAGCTAAATGAAATTCTGATGCAAGTGACCCATCAAGGGAAGAACCTTGATATGTATGGGAATAAGGAGGCTGGTGGATCTAGTGGAGGTCATGAGGAGATTAGATATAATTCGGAGAAATCCCCTAGATCCGAAGGTAGTATGGAAGGAGACATGGCCTAGGGGTCAGATGGGTAGCAGGGTCAATCAGAGGTGATACATTCCTATGTTCATAGATGAACAACTTAGCTGACACTCAGGTAGCAGAGCTAACCCTAGACCTTACATGCCCACATTCACAGATGAGCAGGGGCAACAGGAACAGGTTGAAGACTTTGTGGAACAACTGGTGAGGAGTACCAAGGAGTACTACAGTTTGGATATGAGGGTCCAAAGACAGATATCCCTAGATCAGTATTGCCAACTCAAGTTCAGAAATCAACCTAGGATGAACCACAGGGGCAGTTTTGAGTTTGAACGGAGAGCAGGGAAGATAGAGATTCCATATTTTGATGGTATGACCAATATGACAGCACAGTCTTGGGTACAAAAGATGGATACCTACTTACAGCTCAACCCCATGAGGGAGATGGAGGACATCAAGTTTGCTACTATGTACTTGGATGGCAAGGCTTATGACTGGTGGTATCACGGACTCACCACACTCGGCCACAGTCAGATTGTGTCCTATACAGAATTCACTCAGAGGCTCACTGATAGATTTGATCAAGGGGATCTTGAGTTACATTTTTGGGAGCTCACCCAACTCAAGCAAATAGGTACGACTGAAGCATACATTGATGAATTTCAAAGGTTGGCAGTGATGGTGCAAGATATGTCCCCGACCAGGCTCATGATGCTTTTCACAGAAGGGTTGATGGAACCCTTGAAAGGTTGGGTAAAGGCCTTCAAGCCTACCATCCTACAAGAGGCCATTTGGAAGACGAGGGATTTGGGTCCAGCCACTAAACTAAAATTCATACCCAGACCACCTCTCAACAATGGTGGAAGAGATCAAAGGCCTCCAGTAAACCAGGGAGGACGTGACCCTAAGGATTCTGACAGGGGCTATGGAAGAATAGATGACAACACTAGGAGAGAACTGAGGAGGAAGCAACTCTGCTTCACATGCAAGGAACCATGGAACCCATCACACAAGTGCATGGGACATGGTTAGGTGCACTACATTGAGGTAACTTTAGACAATGAAGAGGAGGATGAGATTGGCCAGATACATAAAATGGAGGCAAAAACCACTAAGGCAGTAGAGGAGGAACAGATCACAGGATAGGATAGTATGGCCACCTTGGCATCTATCAGTGGGGTACCCAAGTATAACACCTTCCGAATGAGGGGGGTCTTGCAGGGTCAAAGAGTTTCAGTCTTGATTGATGGAGGAGCTTCCCACAACTTCATTGATGCAACATTATTGAAGAGGAGGCACATACCCATAATAGAATTTGAAGGATTCAAAGTGGAGGTTGCAGGAGGAAGCACTATGCCCTATGACAGATATATTATGGGCCTGAAACTTACCTTGGGTAGACACGAGCTAATACAGGACGTCTATGTCATAGACCTTCCAGACACCAACATCATCCTAGGAGTTCAGTGGCTTAGCACATTGGGGCCTATCACCACCAACTACAAAACCATGGAAATGTCATTTACAAAGGAGGGTGGATGAAAGGTAGTGCTTCGAGGCATGATAGGGAATGTTGCAAAGGTAGTCATGGCCAAGAGGATGGAGGCCATCTTTCGAAAGGATGAGATAGTATATGCAGACAAATGCAGGATTGTGACACAGATGGATGAACGGGGCAAGGTTCACTACACTCCAGAGATCAAGGAAATCCTTGACAGACACCACAAGGTGTTTGGGCCTATTCCTCCAGGGGTTCTACCAGATAGAGAATTTGAGCACATTATTGAGCTAGAGGAAGGGGCCAAACCAGTTATCACCACACCATATAGACACCCCAAGAAGTACAAAGATGAGATAGAGAAGGCCATCAAGGAACTTTTGGACATGGGGCACATCAAGCCCAACAATACCCCTTTTGCTTCTTTAATAGTGCTAGTGAAGAAGAAATATGGCACTATGAGGATGTGCATTGACTTTAGGGATTTGAACAAAAAGACCATAAAAAACAGGTACCTAATACCCAGGATTGATGAACTGTTGGATGAACTGCATGGGGCCATCTACTTCACGAAGATTGATCTTCGCTCTGGTTATCATCAGATCAAGATGAGGGAGGAAGGCATCTCAAAAATAACTTTTAGATGTCACTATGGCCATTATGAGTTTTTGGTGATGCCCTTTGGCTTAACCAATGTCCCTGCTACATTCCAATCATGTATGAACCATGTGTTCAATAAGCAACTGAGGAAGTACTTGTTGGTATTTTTTGATGACTTGCTTATCTACAGTAAGATGTGGGAGGAGCATCTCAGGCATGTGGATCAAATTTTGCCAATCATGGAGGAACAGTCACTGTATGATAAGGAGTCCAAATGTGAGTTTGGAATGAAAGAGGTCCTCTATTTAGGAAACATCATCGGGGAAAAGGGGGTACAGGTACATCAGGAGAAAATACAAGCCATCATGGAATGGCCTACTCCTAAGACACTCATCGAATTGAGAGGATTTCTGGGTATGTGCACATATTACAGGAAATTCGTCAAAGGATTTTCTCATTTGTGTGCACCTTTGACCGATTTGACTAAGAAGGGAGCCTTCAAGTGGGATGAGGAGGCTCAAATAACGATGGAAAAGATGAAGGAAGTGATGAGTACGTTCCCATTCTTATCCCTTCTAGATTTCAATATTCCTTTTACCTTGGAGTGTGATGCCTTCGGGGAAGGAATAGGGGTTGTACTGATGCATAAGAGGCACCCTCTTGCCTATGAGAGTCGAAAGCTCAAGGGTCCCGAAATACTCTACAACATTTATGACAAATAAATGTTGGCTATCATGCATGCACTAGCCAAATTTCGACAATACTTGGTTGGTGCCAGGTTTGTAGTCAAGTCAGATCATAACAGTCTCAAATATTTATTGGAACAGAAGGACTTGAACGAGAGGCAACAAAAATGGGTAAGTAGAATACAGACCTACAACTTTGACATTGAGTTTGTCAAGGGGAAGAAAAATGTGGTGGCTGATGCCTTATCCAAGAGGCCATCCATATTTGTCATAACAGGGGTAACAGCTGACTGGAAAGACCATCTAGTGATGGAATATGCAGAGGACCAGTTTGTGTGCCAGCTACTGGACGGACAGGTACAAGATGAAGATTTCAAAGTTATAAATGACCTCATCTACTAAAAATACTAAATATTCTTGGTTCCTGGATCAGCCTTCAAGGCTAAATTATTGCAGGCATGCCATGACTCACCAATGGCAGGACATCAGGGGATCAACAAGACATACAGGCAGGTGAGAGAAAGTTTCTCTTGGAAGGGTCTCAAGGAGGATGTGATTAAGCAGGTCAAAGAGTGTACTACATGTCAGGAAAACAAGGATGAGCACATGCACCCAACAGGACTATTACAACCCTTGCCCATTCCATAACACAAGTGGGAAAGCATATCCATGGATTTCATCACCGGGCTACCAAAGATTCAAGAAAAGGACTGCATATTTGTAGTGGTGGACAGGTTAACAAAATTTTCACATTTCTTCACCATAGCTACCGACTTCAATGTAGCACAGGTAGCCAAACTGTTCTTCAAGGAGATCTTTAGGTTGCACGGCCTACCCAAGACCATTTTCAATGATAGGGATAGTAGTTTTATGAGTACTTTATGGAAGGAGTTATTCTGCTTGGTTGGTACGACCTTGACCCCTAGCACCAGCTATCACCCTCAGACTGATGGACAGACAGAGATAGTCAAAAAGTGGGTGGAGGGCTATCTCAGAAACTATGTGGCAGGGAAACATAAAGCATGGGTCAAATGTCTGCATCTGGGAGAATATTGCTACAACACCACCCAACATATGTCCATTGGCATGTCACCATTCAGAGCCTTGTATAGCTATGAATCTTTATCATTTGTGTAGATTGCGTTCGGTGACAGCAGGGCACCGATGGTGCAGGATTGGATATAGTAGAGCCAAGACATTCTCAGGGAACTGAAGGATCATCTACAGAGGGCACAAAACTAGTAGAAGGTCCAAGCAGACAAGCACAGAGCGCCCCGTACTTTTGAGGTTGGGGATTAGTCTATCTAAGGCTACAACCATACATGCAAGCTTCGATTAAAAGAAGCGGAGTGGAGAAACTGCAACCATGTTTCTTTGGGCCCTACAGAGTCAGGAGGAGGATAGGGGTTGTAGCTTACGAGATGGAGCTTCCATAGGGAAACAAGATACACAACGTCTTCCATGTCTCATGTCTTAAGAAATCCCTCGGTCAACACATCAGGTCTATTGAGTTATTACCCCCATGGTTGAGGAGGGACAACTTGTTTTGATTCTGGAGGAGGTCTTAGAAGTCCGAGAGAAGAGGCTCAGAAACCAAAGCATCAAGGAGTACCTGATCAGGTGGAAGGATTTACCTATTAAGGATGCCACTTGGGAACAGGAGCATGTAGTAAGAGAAGTAGGTTTGGAATTGCTTGAGGACAAGCAATTTCGAGTAGGGGAGACTGTAATTTCCCCCACCTCTTAGAGAGGTGATGAGGAGACTCAGTGTCCTGGGCACCCCCACTAGGTCATAGTCTCACACTGAGGGGGGAGGTCAACTAGGCTAAAGTTATAATTTTAAGTTTGCTTGAGAAAGGAAAGGGATAAAAGGAGTAAAAGATAACTCAATAGAAGAATAGAAGTTAACCCTGGGAGTTAACCTAACTCAACAGAGAATTAGAAGGAAAAGTATAAGTAAGAGGCTGGGGCACACCTATTATTCATTCTGAATTTGGTGTATTGCTTGTTATTGCTCTTGAGCATTCAGTTTGAGGGTTTTGCTATACAAACCCTTGTGAACAACTCAGTGGTGAAATATCCACTCACCTTGTTCCACAGCTTGGTCTCGGGGATGAAATACTCATCCACACCATTCTACTCTCAGCATATCTCCTTCTAGAGCTTCAGAAGATAGCAGGGCCGTACTATTTGGGAAGTTTCCAGTAAGGGCACACCATACCATTGAGGAGGGTTCGATCTAGCCAATCAGGAGGAGCATTGGGCATTCCATCAGTTGGGTTTTAATTGCAGGTGCTCCATCATCATTTTGAGGGTTTCTTTGAGGAGTTATCATCACTCAATCTTCAGCAACAGTTTGGGACGATTTGGAGGTTAGGAGGATGTCCCACTTTTTTTTTATTTCTTAGATCTAGAGAGATCTACTTGAGATATGGATCTGAAACTTCTCCCACATGATTCTCTTAGACCAATCTACATTCTTGGAGAATTTCACATCATTTGGAGGTATATTTCTTCAAGAACAAGTTGCTTAGGGTTTCTGCCATTCAGGAGGGCGCAACTCCCTTGGAATATTCAACATTTAGAGAGGTTGGCCTTGGACGTTGGGATTGATACTTCAGGAGGAGGATCCCACTACCTTGATCTATCATCTGACCAAGTTTGGGCTCATTTGGAGTCATCTACCATTAGGGCCAAATTATTGAGGGCTTCAGTCTTCCCTTGGAGCGTGGCTTATTCAACTGGAGGGTTTGTATTCAGATATGCTTGGTATTGGTATTCATTTATTATCCATCCTTTTGAGGCTTCTTTGTATTGACGGGAGAATTTTGTAGTAGCTCATACATGTTGTCTACTAGATCCATCTGAAGATTATTCCAGATTTGCTCTTTCTATTGTATGTGATTTATGCTTCTATAATAAAGGTCAGATCTTTGTTTGTGTTCTATATCTTGAGTATATTGTGATCTTCACATGTTGAATGAATCTTGTATGAACATACTTAATATCTAGAAACCTCAATAAAACACCTGCACATCATACACAACCGAATAGTTAGTGGTCTCAAGAGAAAAATTTGGCTTGGGATCATTACATATTTCCTTGGCTTGAGTCTGGAATACCATTATATATATGACCTGGATTTCAGTAGAATTTAATTTGGATTGCAACTGTTTTATTAACTCCTCTTGTTGATTGACACGTGTTTGGATTATTTGAGCCGACTGGTGTATTTTCTCGAGATTGGATTTGAGTTGTTCGATTTCCTATTGGTCAGCTTCTCTAGCTTGCTCAATGTCTTTGTATGCCTCATTCCTGGCATTTGTCTCTATAGATGCTATATGAGTCTGTAATTTTCTAATTAAAAGATCTTTTTGTTTCAACCATTCTTTCAAGGTCCCCACTGAAAATTGGTTGGTTGTTTCATAAGACCCCAATGTTCCTGCAACCTATTTGACGAATTTTACCTCTTCTAAGGCTTCTCCATCAGTTAACACTCTGTATATTTTGGTTGTTGCACCCACCCTTTGGTGTGTTTCTCGTTTCACCATGACTTTCCTTTTCTTGCTAAAAAAGAAATCGCTGGGAGGCAACTCCTCTACAGAGATAGGTGTTAGATCTTCTTTGAATATTGCTCTGGCATCAAGGTTCCCCTTGGAATATTGTAAGGGTGTGATGAAGGAATAGGACTGCCGATTTCTATGGAGGTTTGTTTTATGGTAGCATCTGTGACCGGTTCTTTTGATGTAGACAAGGGTGTGTCTCCTACCCCTTTTGAGGGTATATTTGTTTGATCCTTGACTTGTTTACCTAGTGTATCTATCTCTGGGGGTCTTTATTCTTGGCTTGGGATCTCGGTTTCCTCTGTGTTCCCTTGAGTTTCTTGTTTACCAGGTCTTGTGTCTGTTGAACCTTTGGCTTATGTTTTTTTTATACCTGGGGATGTTGAGACTTTTCCATATAAAAATTTAGGGAGGGAACTTCTCCGGTGTTCCTGAAATTTGTAAAATTCGATCATCCCTTCGGGTGAACGATCTCGGACTCGACTTAAGACCTTTGAGTAGGATCTCACTCCTCGAAAAAGATCGTCATGAGGGGAATCTTCATGCTCCTATATTTTTAGACCAAAACTTGCCATGTGGTTACTCACGACCTTATGAGGGTCGTACTTCTTGAATTCAATGTCTACTAGTTTCATTTCTTCTAAGGTCGTGGCCTCCACTTTGGAGTGGTTGAAATCTAATAAATAAAAAAGTACCAATGTGTAGGGGGAAAGATGGCCATGCCTTTTTCCGAACTCCTTTGATTTCTTTGTTGATCCTGTCAAGTATTGTTTTCCTTGAAACCTCGAGACATACTATCCTTTCTGGTAAAAATAGTAGCAAGGCATGTGGGGGAACATAGTAGCCAAAAACCCTAATATAAGAGAATTGTTCTTCTATGTACTAGTTTTCCAAGCTTCCTAAGTTGGCCATGATTTTATCTAAAATCCTGGGTGGTGGGTGTCCGAAGATAATGACATGCATTGGTACCATTACCCAGTTGAAAATATCATATACAAAGTATTTAGCTTTATCTTCCAAGAGTTTTGAGTGGTACATGTGAATAGGCTTTGCATTATTTGGAATCCAGCTCCAGCTCATTAATGGAAAAGGTGTCATGAAGAAAATGGCATCCATAATGTAAGCATACATGAAAAATGAAGCTTCTTTCCCGCTCGCCTTTTGTGCCTGATATTCTGTAATTTGACTAGACAAACTGTTTGACAACAATTTGGCCCAGTCGAAAGAGTATCCCTCTACTACTGTGTAGATAAGTAGTACCCATGGGAGAAAGAAATGTGCAATATTCTCTTTCCCATATAGTCTTCACACCATCATCGCTATGTACATGCACTGTGGCTGTAACCATGAGATTGTGTATATTCCATTAGAATCATCCCTAAACTTTTCAGGGCGTGAGCACCAATCCTTAATAAGGTCGGATAAGAGTTTTCCAAATTGCTCACATTCGTTCTTTTTGAAACCCTCTAATAATTCAACATTGTAAGTAAAGTTTGGTGTGGGTGACCGTTTTTACATCATTTGCAGATGCTCTAGTTGAAATGTCCCAACAACTGCCTTCTTAGAATTGAATATTGTCCTAGTCAGGATATCTACGTGATCCAGTGCCCACTCAATCATATCATAATAGGGAAAGATCCACGACCTTGTCGCTACTTTGTGCATCTCTGACTGAGAAACAACCTTGTATTTAATATACAAGTCATCTTTCTTATTATCGCTTGAATCATCTGGGTAGTTCACCAACTCATATTGCAATGTGTTGAAAACGCGTGTCCATGTTTTGACTGTGTCGATGTTCTTGGGCGAGGTATCAAAAATAAGATATGAGTTCTGGCCTGCACCTTCACCAACTATTTTGGGCACTTTCCATGGAGCCATGATATACAGAATCTCGAAATTATATTTCCTGTCACAGAGGATGAAAACACAAGCAATGGTTATCTTGCTAAGCTGACTCTGTGAAAACTAGAATGAAATTTAACTAATGACGGAAATCCTTTCATATTGAGCATTCTAGTCTACGAGGATCCTTGTTGACATGGCATTTAATTCTTTTGATATAAAGATCTAGAGATAAGGCAAGCTCTTATTTTCAATCATTTCTTTATTCTGCTCATAAATTCCATAAATGATTGATATTTTGTGACTTGGGAGAATCGTAGAAATATTTATTTTTCGCCCATAAGTTTTACAGGGTAAAAGGTTGTTTAACATATTAATTAATCCATCTTAAACCTTTGATTAATCAAGATTAGTTTTAATCTTTTTTTCGGAATTTGTGGTTTCAGGCGATTTTACTCTTAGTCTCGAGCTATGAACCCCCAATCTGTGAAATTGTGATTTGATTAATTAACTTTAATCAAGCTTAATTTTTTAATTAATTGTGATTAGTTTGGAAATTTCACGACCTCAAGTATCGGGATTATAAGTCATTGTTCAAGGCAAAAATGCCGAATCGCAAAGTCGTGATAACAATTAATTATCATTAATTATTGTTAGTCGTATAATTAATCCGGCTTACCTGAGGTCACTTTTTGCAACTTCGCATCTCAAGAAATTCAAAGATTTCTCGAGGAGTGACTCTCGACTTGTGAAGGCACGATGTATTAAATTAGTGATAATCACTTTTTAATTCTTCGATGATCATGATTAATCTTAACCCAATTTCGCTATTTTGCACGTCAGGGAATTGAGAGATTCGACACGTTGAACTGTAAGTTCTGCGAAACCTTGAAATCCGATGTTTGAGGTTTATCGTTAGTGTTTTTTTGTTAAAAAGGTAGGTGGCTTCCAATCCCTTTATATCTAGAGTATTTGAAAAATACAAGTGTTCCAACAGGTGTATTGGAAGTTCCATGTCAAATTTCAATATAGTTCTGACAACGATTCTATAGAAGGGAATTTTGAATGATGACAATGAGACGTGCATGATGAACATTGATGAAAATGTGGATGATCTCAAAGATTATGTGGGGACATCATACATCCTTTAGTCTTGAAACCCTCCCATACCATTAAGGCATGTGCCTAGTCTAACCATGTCAAATTTCGACGCATATAGGCACATATTGAAGAAATTTCAACATTGGCCCCATTCACTGCTCACTATGCGGGGTTGGTGCATGCCATTTTTGGTGGGTGAATTGGAAGTTCCATGACATTTCAAGAGATTTCCAAAAAATATTCTACAGATGGGAATGAAAAATGATGACAATGAGACGTTCATTATGAATGTTGATGAAAACATGGACGATCTCAAATAATATTTGGGGACATCAGACATCCTTGAGTCTTGAAACCCTCCCATACCATCAACGAATGTGTCTAGTCTAACCATGTCAAATTTATATGCATATAAGAATAAAATGAAGAAATTTCAATGTTGGCCCCATTCACTTCTCATTGTGAGGGGTCGGTGGAAGACAATATTTGTGATGGGTGTATTGGAAGTTCCATGGAATTTCAAGAGATCAGTTCTAACAAAGATTCTACATATGGAAATGACAGATGATGAAAATGAGACGTTGACGATCTCAATGATTATGTGTAGGGTCGTTGGATGTCATTAATCCCTTGAACATATATAATCCTTAATCAATTAACCATTAAACTAACTAAACCCTAAGCCCCAAATCCATTATCCATTGACTCTTAATCCCTTAAATTGTAACCCCTAATCCCTTAACCCTTAATCCCTTAAATGGTAACCCCTAATCCCTTAACCCTTAATCTCTAGACCTCAAATCCCTAAATAACCTAATCCCTAAAGCCCCTATCCACTTAACCCCCCAAAACTCAACAAAATTACTATTTAGGCACAATGGGAGTTAAATTGGAATCCAAAATAGAAGCTAAAAAGGAAGCTAATATGGAAGCTAAACTGGGAGCTAAAATGGGATCTAAACTAGGAGCTAAACTTGAAGCTAAACTGGGAGCTAAACTGGGAGCTAAATAGGGAGCTAAATTAGGCGCTATCTGGGGCGCTAAAAAGGGTGTTAAACTAGGTGCTAATAGCACTTAGTTTAGTGCCCACTTGTGTTTCTTGGTGAAAATAGCTCCATAAATAGCGCACTCTCGATAAATAGCGTCGACTTTAGCAAAAAAGTGGATAAAAATACATTAAAACAACCAGTGGAAGCAAAAAATGGAGCTAAAAAGGGAGCTAATCATAGGGATTTGTTGTAGTGTTATAAGTCATGAGATGCATGGGATTCTCTATCTGAATGAACATTTATAAAGTTCTCAGTTGTAGGTATGGACTGATATTTGTAGTAGAACACACATGCCTGCTGAGTGTACCATGATAATCCATAAGTATAAGAGAGTGTTTATCCACTCTTTTCTTTGAGCTCCATCCACTTCACATTAATAAAATGGCCAATGCTATGATGGTTTTGGGGGAGACCTATGGGTTAAACTAAAATGCATAACATCTACTCAACAAATCAAAGTAACTCTCGTATCACCCCACTTCCTTCACACCCTATGTGCATATATATATATATATATATAAGGGTGAGCACATTATGAAACAAAAAGGAAGTTTAAATCACTATTAATAGTGTAGGAAGTACAAGTAAACCCAATTGGGCTATTGACGCTCACTGGCAGCAAAGCAATGCTAGGAAAAGAGAGGCAAGGAACACACTTATGTAGATGTTTGCTTGTTAGAAAATTTGAAATCCCATGACTGAACCAAAGCTAACCTGAAGTGTGCAGGAAGTAAAATAATTTATCTAATTAATTGGCTCTTTAAAAAATGTGTGTTAGATTACGAGTACTATAAGTATTGGGTTATATATTTTATAATTTTGGTCTCATTTTGGTACCTATGACTATTGGAAAATTGTCTGCACTTTGTCGAACTTATCTTTAAAATTCAAATCTAAAGTATAGGCCCTAGACTTCTACTAACAGAGATAGTTGGTTCTTCCAGTGTGTCGCCATTTTTTGTGGCCACAACAACCCCCCTTTAATTTTTATTTTACAAGAGAAAGGAAAGCCCCCCCCCTACTAAAATTTTAAGCTTATTTCCTAATCCTCTACTGCTTGAGCCTGATGTTATTTCTATGCCTACTTTTAGAGAGTTGAGGTGTGGTCTTCAATGATGATTATTTTGATGGAGGTTTATTATCTCTTTTGATCTTATGATTTCATATGTCTTCATGATTCTTAGTTTACCTATGATTTTTTGTTGTCATTTGTATGAGTGGTTGTTAAGGACCTAACCCCTGACGTAGGTAGAACAATATATTCATATGTAATAAAGGTCAATATTAATAAGGCCTTGCAATAAGGTAGAATAAGTTGAATGTAAGAAAACCTAATAGAATCTTACACTTCTAGAAGGATCTTCCTCTAGATGGTTCTTTTGATAGACATATTTAGTATAAATAGGAGTCGAGGGTATGAGAACCCTATCTTACATATTATTGTAATAGAGATATGCTCGATTGGAGGTTTCCCCCTCGAAGAGGCAAGTGAACATTGCTCTCAGAATCAAAGAGTTATTTTTGGTGTTATTATGATATCATTTCAGTGTTATTGTGGTGTTGTTCTGGTTATATTGTTGTTTATCTTCCATTTCTAGCATTTTATTTCAGTTCTGCATACTTTTATATCTGGAATATTACAAGTGGTATCAGAGCACTTTCCTCAGTAAAAAAATGTGGGTTGATTTTTTTCAGGGTAGAGACGTATTCCTGCATCTTTAAGCTACAAAGAAATGTCATTACGTGCATAAACCCGTGGTTGAAGGATTCATACTTGCAACAAATACAAGTGGTTCTTAAGTGCACATTTGTTGGCCACCATTGTAACCCATGTTGGTACCCCTTTGAGTGGTAGTGCATTGAACAACATCTATATATATATCAACCTACATTTCCTGAAGCCCTCTTTAGATAAACTGATTAGTCACCTGACTGCTATAGTGTCACCGAGAACAACACTCGGGAAGATACTCTCTAGTACCTGGTAGTCGGGTAGTACGGCTAAGGGCATGGTATAGCCTTCTTAGTTGGTGCCCTGAGATATTGGGCCGAGTACTACTGTTGGACCCCACACGTATATCAGAGAGATATAGCACAGTGAAAACCCTTGTCTCTAGAACCCTTGGGGATAGAAACAAAACATAAAACAAACACGATCTATTTCCACACAACTGTGTTCAAGTTTCCAAATCACTACACATTTCTTCCTAGTTAAGCATTTGGGAATTTCATCACTACAATATTCTTCAGACCAGAGTATAACTCTACAGGTGTAAAAAAAAAGGTCTAGAAATTTTTGCACCATTATTTGAGAACTATTTCATTAGATTTATCTCTTCGCCCTTATCACATTCATACCTATCATTTTTCAGCAAAAATTTTTACCCCACCCCCCCTTTTTATTTCCCTCGTCATCATGACCCATACCCATAGCCAAGACTTGGAAGCTTGCTTCAATACCTTGCATTCTAATTTCACAGAGACCCAACAAGAAGTGAGACAAATCAGTGCTAATATTTCCACCATCAATCAAAACATACATTCCTCCATCACCGCATCAATCACCAAACTCAAAGAATACCTCAAACAAGACATGACTACCCAACTTGAATCTGTCGTTTCGATGATCTGCACCAAGCTTCATATCCCTGCAAATCCCCCTTTATCTGAACCTCATTTTCATACCGAAGCTAAATCTTCCTCTCATTCCCATAATTTTTAGCCCCATCACTTTCAGCGTAACCTATGTCTTCCATGGGTGGATGTGCCCAAATTTGATGGCTTAGATCCCACTGGTTGGGTAACTTAAATGGAACATTGTTTCTCTTTGTACGACATTACATATAATTTGGCCAAACTCTGGTATGGTGTTCTCCATCTAGATCAAGAGCGTTGGCAATGGTGGCAATGGAGAAAAACTGCACATCAAGGGTATGTTGCTTGGACACACTTTGTGGCAAATATTTATGAATGCTTTGACATTGACACCAACCATTTATGCCATTTGACAAAGTTGAAAAAATCTGGAACATTGGAAGAATTTATAGCTTCTTTCGAGTGACTGACTTTTCGTACAAAGGGCATGTCTGATGCTTTTTTTCGAGAATGTTTTATCAGTGGCCTCAAGGATGAGATTCGTGCCCATTTCCTCATGGCTCAACCTTAGAGTTGGGTGGAGGCTACTAAAAGAGATAAGGAAGCACAATAGGTTGTCTCTTCTCAAAACCAGAAACCCTCCTTTATTCCTCTCACTAAACCAGTAAATCCCACTACTCCTTATGCCCCACTAAAGATCCAAAAATTGACCCGGGCTGAAATGGATGAATGCCAACTCAAAGGCCTTTGTTATAATTGTGATGTCAAATATTTTTCAGGCCACAAGTGTAAGGAAATTTTTTTTTTTATGGAAATCTCAGAGGATGTTTCAGAAGAGGATGTTGAAACTCCCATTGTGTCTTAGTCACCTGAACCCACTAACATAACCCCTCCCTCAGACCCTCCCGAAGTAGAACCGGTCAATTTCCTAAATTCTCTCATTGGCTTATCTACCTCCCAAACCCTCAAGATAATTGGTTACGTAAAGCATAGGAAGGTCATCATTCTTGTTTATAGTGGAAGCACCCATAATTTTATTCATCGTCGCATTGCCCAAGAAACTCATTGCTATATCCATGAAGTCAATAATTTCCAAATCATAATTTCCAATGGCGGCTCCATGAAATGTGGAGGGCATTGTGAAAATGTGTGTCTCCAAATTGGTGACTACCACTTGAAATCTCATATGTTTGCTATCGACATGGGAAGTTGTGACATTGTGTTGGGTGCAGACAGGCTAAGGACTTTGGGTCCCATTCTCATGGATTTTAAGGAATTAACCATGCAATTTGACCAGGAGGGCCAACAATATAAGTTCCAATGCATCACCACTGGTTCACTTGAGATCATTAGTTCCCATCGCATGTAAAAGCTTCTCAAAAAATATCATTCTGGCGTTATTGCCCAACTCCATGCCATACAAGCAAGTGAGACACCCTCTATGCCGTAAGACCTCCAATCCATCCTCTCTAAACATCAAGTGGTATTTACCACTCCCAGGGACTCCCTCCTTCCCGTGGTTTTCATGATCGTTCCATTCCCCTTGTACCAGGAAGCCTTCCTCCCAATATTCGTCCCTATCATCACCCCTTTTCCCAAAAAAATGAAATTGAGAAAATGGTTCAAGAACTGCTTAACACAAGTGTTATCCACCCTAGTACAAGCCCCTACTCTTCTCCTATGGAGAAGGTTCTTGGCACACGTGTCCTGACTTCTGCACCCTCAACAAACTCACCATTAAAGAAAAAATTCCCATTCCTGTCATTGATGACCTCTTGGATGAATTGAGTGGCACCCAGTTCTTTACTAAACTTGATCTTCGTTCTGGCTAACACCAGATATGTATGAAAGAGGAAGACATTCCTAATACTACCTTTAGAACTCATGACGGCCACTACGAGTTTTTGGTTATGCCCTTTGGCTTATGTAATTCCCCCTCCACCTTTCAAAGCCTCATGAATGTTTTCTTCCATCCTTTTCTTCGTCATTTTGTCTTAGTTTTCTTTGATGATATCCTCATCTATAGAAAAACCTAGACTTTTCCTAAAATAGTCTAAATGTGCTTTTGGCACCTCAGAAGTCGAGTACTTGGGTCATATTGTTGGCAAGGAGGATGCCAGGGTGGATCCTAAAAAGATTGAAGCTATGCAAGACTGGCCTCACCCAAAGAATCTCAAAATCTTGTGTGGATTTCTGGTCTTAATAGGTTATTATCGCAAGTTTGTTAAGAATTATGGAAGGATTGTGACACCTCTCACTGCACTCCTTAAAAATAATTCTTTCACATGGACTCTAGCAGTTGCTCAGGTTTTCAAACCTTGAAGATGACCATGTGCACCACTCCAGTCCTGTCCCTTCCTGATTTCACAAAGACTTTTTTCCTGGAATGTGATGCTTCTGGGAAAGGAATTGGCATTGTCGTTATGCAAGAGGGTCGGCCTGTGGCATTTACAAAAAAACAATTGTCTGAATGAAATTTGGGAAAAAAACTCTATGAAAATGAAATGTTGGCTATTCTGCATGTCGTTGATCTGTGGCACCCTTATCTATTGGGGAAACACTTCCAAATTAAGACAGATCATCAAAGCCTCAAGTATTTTATGGAAAAAATCATTTCCTCCCCAGAGAAAAAAAAATGGGTGACTAAGCTCTTTGGATATGATTATGAGATCATTTACAAGAAAGGCAAAAACAGTGTGGTTACAGATGCAATTTCTTGAAAATATGAATATGAAGGATCCCTTCTTTCTCTCTCCTTCATTGTACCATATTGGCTCCAAGCCATTCGCCAGGAATGGCTACACGATCCCAAAAGTTCGCATCTGATACAACAATTGCAGTCCAATTCTCTAGTTTCCCCAGGGTACTCTTGGCTCCATGATGAGCTTCGATACAAAGGCCATTTGTATTTAAGTAAACAGTCAAAACTTAAATCCATGGTACTTTCAGAGCTTCATGCTACACCCACAGTAGGGCACTTTGGGTTTACCAAAACCTATGATAGGGTCAAACGTTCTTTTTTCTAGGATGGTATGAAACAAGACATTTGTAATTTTGTAGCTGAATGTGATGTGTGTCAACGCAACAAGGGAGAAACAGTCAAATCTCTTGTCACACTACAACCGCTTTCGATTCCACCTGCTATTTGGAGGGATATCTCTATTGATTTTATTATAGGCTTACCTAAAAAAGGAAATAAATCAATTATCATGGTGGTAGTTGATCGCCTATCCAAGTATGCTCATTTATGTTCTCTTCAACACCCATTTACAACATCCACTGTGGCTCAACTTTTCATGGATTAGGTCTTCAAGCTTCATGGCATGCCACATTCTAATGTTTTTAATCGTGACCCAACTTTCACTAGAAATTTTTGGCAAGACCTGTTCAAGCTACAAGGCACCCAATTGCATCTCAACACATCTTATCATCCCCAGACTAATGGTCAAACTGAAGTTGTCAACAAGTGTTTGGAAACATATTTGAGGTATTTTTCATCAGAAAATCAAAATCAATGGGCTTAATGGTTACCCCTAGTTGAATGGTGGTACAACACTTCATACGATACAACTACCCCCATGACTCCTTTTGAAGAAGTATATGGACGAAATCCACCTTCAGTTCTCTCATATTTATCACATGTCTGAAAGGTCCAGGTAGTTGACCAAACACTTACAGTTTGATAGGCTATTCTCCATACCCTCAAAGAGAATTTGGTCATGGCACAGAATCACATGAAGCAACAAGCAGATCAAGGTCGCTCTTAATGTCAATTTGCAAAAGGGGATCATGTGTTTCTTTGACTGCAACCTTACAAGAAAAATTCCCTCAAGGCTGACCATTTTCAGAATTTGGCGCCCAAAGTTTATGGTCCTTATACCATTCTCAAGCATGTGGGATAGGTGGCCTATCAGTTAGCTTTTCCTAGTCATTCTAAGCTACATCCTATTTTTCATGTTTCATGCTTAAATAAGGTGATTGGAACTAAGTGCCAAACTCAAACCAACCTTCCTGAGTTGGACGAAGAAGGATCCATTTGGCTACAACAACAAGAAGTTTTGGACTAGCATGAGCTTTGCCTACGTCAGTGAACCATCAAGGAAGTGTTAGTCCAGTGGAAAGATACAACTCCAACATATGCCACTTGGGAACCATGTACCATTTTGCAACAATTTCCACATCTCAAGCCTTTAGGACAAGGTTTTTTTTAAGGGGGAGGATATGTTAAGGACCTAACCCCTCACATAGGTAGAAGAATATATTTAGATTTAATAAAGGTCAATATTAATAAGGTCTTGTAATAAGGTAGAATAAGTCAAATGTAAGAATACCTAATAAAAGATTCTTCTTCTAGAAGGATCTTCCTCCAGATGGTTCTTTTGATAGACATATTTAGTATAAATAGGAGTTGAGGGTATGAGAACCCTGGCTTGGATATTATTGTAATATATCTCTGCTCAACTAAAGGTTTCCCCCTCAAAGAGGAAAGTGAACATTGCTCTCATAATCAAAGTGTTGTTTTTGGTGTTATTCTGATATCATTTCAGTGTTATTGTGATGTTGTTTTGGTTATATTGTTGTTTATCTGCCATTTCTAGCATTTTATTTTTGTTCTGCATACTTTTTATATCTGGAATATTATAGTGGTCGACACATTTTCCTCCTACCTTATACATTTTCCCAAGTGTTTAATGATTTTATATGGCTGTAAGGTTTTATTATTTAGTACATGTCTTGAATGAGTTTGATGTAGGTTGTCAATCATTTTCTTAGATGACTTATTCAAATCTTGCTAGCATATGGTGCTTAACATCTTGATCTTTATACTGTCATATATTGGACAACTCTTAACTTGATTCATAAGGTCACTAATCCTTTCTACATGTTGAATATTAGATGCATGCAACTATCATGATAGTTATTCAATAAACCTCTCCTCTTCACGTTCTTAAAAAATAGACTTATTCATGAGTTTGCTTAAAGACAAGGAAATATAATGGTTCTAATATATGGAGAATTTCCTCTTAATATCATAATTGATTTCGCCTCCTTCTGTGGTTGTAGGAACATGTTAGCATGATATTCTTTATTCACGATTGCGCCAACCTTGATATGTATGTGGGGCAATCCTTTGATCCTCTTCGCCTTTTATCATTCCCTTTATTTATTTATATTTCCCTCTATTTTATTATATTATTTTTTCTAACAAAACCTCATATTTGTATTCTTCTAGTTTATATATTTCCAAGGGATGTAACCATACTTAAATATGAGTTCCAGATCAAAAGTTATGGCCTTCTAAAATTTCAAGGTTTTCATCCACCATTTCCACCTCAATGCCAAATGGCATCAACATGGCCCTCTATAATTGGTGCCATATGACATGGAACTAAAATGGATGTTTATATGACACCTGCCACCTAGCCCATTGGGCCCACATTTAATCTTGGATCCCTCTTCATCGTCGGAATTCATCCATTCCCAAATGATATAGATCATGCCGATCAATTTTCCCGATGATGACCATCTCCTTTTGACCTGACGAATTTTCCCAACCCAATAAGCTCCCTTCCGATCATATATTTCGACCCGATTATCTCCCTTATTGTTATATATTCCAACCTGACCAATTTTTCTGACCCGATCAACTCCCTTCCGATCATATCTTCCGACCCGACCAACTCTTCCTTAAATACCATTTAGGAAACATTTTTTAAATGACCATATCTTGGGATACATGTGTTGTAATTGAGCCCATGATACCTCATTGGAAATTTATAGAGCAGAGGAATTCAATGGAAGAGGTCTTAAGGTCATAAAAATGACATAAATCTCAAAAATTGTAGAGAACAATAGGCCACAAATTTTGGGGGGAAATGGATTGTGCAGACTTCAAATAGTCATATCTAGAGCTATGAGTAATGAAATTAGACCCAAGAGGGATCAATGGAAACATGGAGGAGAGAATAATAGTATGGGACAACAAGTTTTGGCTGATACTGAGCACAAAATGTCTGAAAATGAAAAACACAGAAGGTACCCTAATTCAGATGAGGAACCCACTATGCAGACTTCAAACAAATATATCTCAAGCTACAAGCAATGAAATCAAACCATAAATAGTTCAATGGAAAGATGTGACAAAGGATAATAATCTAGAATGATTTCATTTAGCAGAAGAGATCTATAAATGCCTATAACAACCCAATAAATTCATAAATAACCCAACAGAAAGAGTGAATAATAAATTTAGATATATATCATTTGTAAACGGCCATAGGGAGAATTTAACCATCTAGGAGTCTCTTAAGCTCCCATTTGTAACTCCCACATATACATTTTCAAAATGCAAGAGAAATTTGAAATGTGAAAAAGACAAAATTAACGGAAAACGAAATGAATGGGCATGAGAGATGAACAGTCTCTCTCTTATTTTATAAAAGAGAGCTAGTTGAATGTAAATATGATTTTTTCCCTTTGTAACAAAAGATGATACTATTATTTTTGAGTAATAAAGAGAATGAGGCATTTAAAAAAAATGTGGATTTGATGGATGTAGTAGAGACTATTCTTTATGCATTTATCTTCTAGTTGAGTAGATATGATTCTATTGTTTGAATTATTTTTGCACTCTATTCTGTTTGCTTATGCTATCACATGTTCCCTTGTGGGTACATAAATGTTGTTATAGATGTATTGTTCAACTATTTATTTGTATATCTGTAGCATTATTGTTTTCATATATCATTATAATACATGAGCTATTTCTGGTTCTGATGGTGTTATCTTTCAATGTACTCATTCTTTTAGTTTTTCTCCTAGGATATGTTAGAATTAGTTAGGATTGGGTTAATTTTATTTTAGTTATATTATCCTTGGAATTATTTAGAACTCTTTGGTGGGAAGTCCGTTGTATTTCGCCTTTTATTTCTTTTAATAATGAGTGGAAACAAGGCCCATAAAATCGTAGGAAACACTACACCAAATGAGAGCATGTTTTATTGGGACTTGCCATCGGGCGTTTTCCCTTATCTTCTTAACAAACCATTCAGGCCCATCAACACAACCTCAACCAAAAAAATTACCTGTCACTCAACCCAAAGATAAGGAAAAATAATTAGTAACTATTACAAGAAAAAATTGATACCCAAGAACAAGTGATAGGGAGGAATGAACACAAAGATATGGATAAAAATGTTCTACCTTTTACTATTGAGCATGAATTGTGAAATGTCAAAATGCATGTACCTTTATTAGAATTGCACAAGAATCCTATTCATCAAAGGAAAATTGAAAAGGTTATGAATGGAGTAGGGCCCATCAATCAACCAAATACCTTAAATGTGCATGGTGAATTCCAAAATATTATGTTTGGACCATATATAGATAATAAAGAAGACTCAGTTTCTCATTTATATGTGACTTTGAATATTCATGATAAGCTACTACATAATTGGAAGTTATATTCTAGAGATTCACATAATCTCATGCCTAAAATAGTAATGGAAAATTTTGGTTTAGAAATAACTAGACCATACCATGATTTATACTCTTTTGATTTAACGAAATTAAAGTGTGAGGGTATGCTCAAATATCTATTAGTGACTTTAGCACAATTATTTGTTAAGAGTATCATCGTGTATGTGGTTGTAGCTGATGTATCTACCAATTATGGAATTTTCTTATCAATATATTGGGAAGGAAAGTTAGGGGGTACAATGCAAATGGATATGACTTATTCTACAGTTCTAGTTTATGGAGGAGAAATTAGAATATTATACAAAGAAACCAAATTTTCATATGTGGTAAGTGATCAAAATAATCCTAAAAATCACTCAATATATGTTGCTAAAGAAGATACAAGATATTGTATTGTATCAATAAACAAAGGATTTGATCAAACCCCTATATATGAAAATGTTCCTGCCGATGATGTTATTGAAGCTAATGAAATATGAAAACTATATTTTGATGGTTCTTATTGAAAGGAAGGTTTTGGACCAGGGATAGTATTAATTTCCTCCACAGGAGAGAAAATTGTGTTGTCTTACAGATTGGAATTTGAAGCTACTAACCATGTTGTTGAGTATGAAGCTTTGATTTTGGGTTTAGAAGATTTCAGAAAGTTGAAAATCACAAAACTATCATTGTTTAGGGATTTTTAATTGGTAGTACAATAGGTGAAAAATATTTATCAAACCAAGCACCCAAGGATGAGAGCATACATAGCTTTGGTTTTCGGAATTGATAGCTAAATTCTTCCAAGATTTTAATATCACTTTTGTCCCTAGAGAATTCAACCAACAAGAAAACTCTTTAGCATTAGCTTCTAGCACTTTCATGTCCCCAATAATTCCCCAAATTAAATATGAAGTGGAAATGAGATATAGACCCTCTATCCCAGACAATATGAAACATTGGTAAGTGTTTTATGATGATTAACAATTAATGAGATTTCTAGAACTAACGGATGAGTTTTATTCTACTCATATTAACATGGATGAAGATAAAGGGATAGAAGATGAAATAGAGAAATAAGTAGAAACAACTATAAGATTTAACAATTATATGGAAAATAAAAACGTTCTGCCACTGAAAAATAACTTTATCCCAACAGGATTAGTTCCACTTGAACAAATTTTTGATAGAAATGATGTTCCTATTAAACTTGTTTTTCTCACAAAGGATGAAAATGTGGAAGATTACAATTTGGGAACAAATCAAGAGCCTAAATATGTTAAATTTTCAAGATACTTATCAACTAAAAAAAGACAAAAATATGTGGATCTCTTCAAAGAATATGTGGATGTTTTTGCATGGAAATATTGTTAGAATATTTAGACACTTAGAAGTTAGTTAAGGTCAAATTGGTATAATGTGTTGTTAGGTAAAAATGTGTTTCTTTAGTATGAATTTGTACTTAGGTAATTCGACGTTCATGATATGTTCCCAACATAAAGTGATATGACATATCATATTCTCCTTGATCTTAAGGACTACATTGATATGTGGCTTAACACCTGATTGGTCCATGATCTCTATTTAAAGAGAAAGGAGGGTCATTTGTTGATGATAAATTGTGAGAAACTCTCTTGTAAATATCTATGTAATGTTTTTCTTTTGTATTAATAAATTTCTCCAAGTGGCCACATTGGATGTGGCTATGGATGTTTCCCCACAAGGGTTTTACCACATAAAAATATTGGTGTGTTTATATTTGAGCTTGTTGTGTGAGTGGTTATTGAAGGTGTTCGTCCTCTGTTGGAATACCCATGTTGTCGAACATGGTATCAAAGAGCATTTGAAGACCCACTCCAGTTGTAGATCGAGATTGTGAAGCCATTTTTCTACATCTATGGTTTCTCCCATTTTGTACATTCCTTGGCTAAGAGGACTATTCCATTGTGTCTGGAGTGCTTGTTTCAGTTAGGAACAACTTTCCTTTCACTAAAATAGGTTTTTGTTTTCCCAAGATATGACCATTTCAGTTACATCTAGAGGTATAAAGCATGAATATGCCCTTTTAAATTTTTACAGAGATAATATTTCAGTTTTTTGTTTATTTATTTATTTTTGGGTTGCTACTCTTTTCGATCTGTGTATGAAATTTTCCCCATGCTTTGTGCAATATCAAAAAATCATAAACATAGTGGAAACGGTTTTCCTGTCTACATATGCTCTTTTTCGTGCACTATGTGTGATCTCATTAAATTTGAAATAGAGGGAAAACTTGCATTTTCTAGGTAAGTTAAACGAGATCTAACCCTTGTTTCCATTGCGAAGAGAATTTTTTTTCTTGTATGAAAATATTTTTTTATGAGCACACTCTCCAAGACCATCTTCCACAACAACATCAATAGCACCCCCAATTATCCTTCTAAACAATATAATGCGTTTTTCACTAGCTCACTTAGTTAAAAGTTGCTTTATTAAATAAGAGGTCTTGAGTTTAAGTCTATTTTTTGTTATTTATTTTTGAAAAAGTTCATGCATCCATTCTAAAGTGTATTTCACTTAAATTATAAAAGTGAATCATTATACATAGCTTTAATATTTTATTTTGAGTTATTTATTTTGCATGCAACTTTCATTTATAAAACAACTTCATTCTAAAAGTGATCCCCACTTATTCTATAAAAGTGGGTCACTTCATAAGCAACTTATTTGTAAATGTGAGTTTATTTTAAGGAGGGGTATCACCACGTGGACAAACTTCTACTTTCCTTATGGCTTCGTGGCTACCATTTATGAATTTTTTCAAAAGGGAAGAACTTTCACATTCGAAGTCCGTTTTTAGTGCTGCTTTTTTGAAACATCCTATTTTTTTTATAAGATTCCATCTAGACCATCAATTTTAGATTTGAAATCCATATTCTCTACATATTTAATATGGATTCTCCCAATAATATTTTTCATACCAGTACTAACTACTTCTCATGAAAATCCCATATGGAGAATGTAATAAGAAGTAAAGTATTGTACCAGACTACCTTGGTAAAAGAAAAAGAACCCAATGATGATGAAAAGTATGAAAAATGGGTTGATAGGAATGACTAAGCATGCAGACTAATATGAATTTCCATCTCTCCTAATTTAAGGTTTCACCTTCAAGGAATTGAGGGCCCAGATAAAGATTGGGAAAATCTTGAAGCCGTTTTTCATAAAAAAAATATTATTCCAAATCCCTAGTTGGAAAATTAGTTAATAAATTTAAGTCCAAATGATTTTCCTAGCATTCAAGATAATTTTATGTATATATTGCAAACTAGATTAGTTGGAAGATCCATACATATATTTTATTATTGCTAAGCTTGGTAGTGCATATTATGTTTTTATATCTACCTTTTATGCTACTAGAGAAGCTCTAGGGAGTGCTTATAAAGAAACCTCTCTTGAGTCCTTTTGTGATGCTCTAATTCGAGAGTAAGATAAAATTGTGTAACTTGGATTGATTAGCACTGCAGGTACATCCAACAAATCCTTAGTAACCCAAAAGAAATATAAATCCAAGAATCCCAAGAAGCAACATCCTTGCCACAAAAAGAAAAACAAGGGTCCCAAACCCTCTCATCCAACTTCCGCTCCTAATGGAGACAAAGGAGAAAAATCCTAAAATAAGAAGACTACCAGACATTGCAACTTTTGTGGGAAAGATAGTCATGTGGAGTCTAAATGTTTCAAGTATATGGAAGATTTAGACGCAGATTGTTATAACCCTAAATTGCACCTGACATGCATACCTGGCATCAGGCCATCTAACTTTCTATCTTTACCAAGCCATTATTGAACATCTCATCTAAAAACCATCATTTTTGAAGGCATACATGCTCTGCACCATTACTGCCCATGTACACATGCTTGTTGAGCCACTACAACCCGCATACACTCACAAAATATCATGAAATGTGGAAATTTTCATAGGATACTAGTTTATGGGCTGTTACTTAACCGTTTGACTGCCCATAGCAAGTCACCCCAACCATTACTGTCCATTCTTGCCTATAAAATAAGGGGTTGGGGTCCCATTGCAAGGGGAAGCACGAGAGCAAAGAAACTCTACCCATTTTATCAATCCCCCTTTGCCCCAATTGCAAATCCCTTACCATTTCCCGAAGAGAGAACTGAAGAGGAGAAGAAGACGTGGAAGTAGTTGGTGCATGGTGAAGAGGAGCCCAGGACCAAGTTCAAGGAGCAGTGACGGTCTCATGTTGTAAGCGACTTTTGTGAGATTAATATAAAGAAGTACTTTTTCCGTCCTGCCAAATGACGTCTTAAACTTATATGATTTGCTTACATTTCTTGTTTATGATGTCTAACCCACTAATCCATATGTAGAATGCATGCTTGTAGTTTCTTGTTTGTATTTTGATGAATGAAGGTCAAACTTGGGAGGAGATTTGCAGACAAGAACCAACCAAGTGCAAAGGGATCGACACCGGATGTGGAGTTTAAGGTAGGACTATCGGATCCCTCTCTCTTGTCTTTTATGTATGATTGTGGGGTAATGTTGGGATAGTGATAAAAAGTAGGAGACTTTAGATGGTTATCTCTACCTACACTTTAGACCCTTTGTGTAGTCCATAGAGGGGTTTTCCTGCTATAGCAGAATTAGCGACCATGCTGGGGAGGCCTCTAGGGTCTTTGGGGATATTTATTTTTGGGTGATTTGAATCAATCTATTCACTGCTTTCTGAGTTTCTGTAAGCTTCTGTGTCTTTAAGGGATGCTGGTCTTCAATACCAGTACTCCCTGCCTGTGCTGGACTGTTGTTTTTTCAATTTTTTGAGGAGTTATAGAGTTGTACGCGGTCTGCAGTGGGCCTGGATGTGTGCATATGTGCCCTGCCCTTGGACGGCCCGCGTACATACACTGGTTGTTGAAGTGTCAGTAGCGTGCCTGTTGAGAAATTTTTTGTAAAAAAGAAGAGGTTGTCATCCTCTTCCTTGTCAGGAGTCACACTTCTCAGGGGTTTTCTTGATCTAGTATTGGTCTCTATTATAGCAATCTGTAGCCTAGGTATGAATTCAGTTTAGCTTTCTTTTGATCAAATATTTCTTGTGTTTTCTTTAATAGGGTTTTTAGACAAGTTGGTGACTTTTCTTTGATCTGTCTGCTTGGTGTTGTCAGTGACTCTCTGCGATCTGCGATTGGGCCAAAATCCATTTCTTGGCCCTATCTTGTTGCCATTTTCCCCTTTTTAGCTTTGAAAGAAAAGAAAAGACTTCATTTTCAAATTTCTTGTTTTGAAGCAAGTAACAATAAAAAAATCTTTCATTACTTTGTTTGGTAAAGTAGTTTAGGTTAGTTGCTTTGTTTACCAAGGAAAAATAATTTTTTCTTAATTTATTTACTTGAATGCTTAGGACATTAAGTAGCTCATAGTCAAGTGAAATCTTGTTTTGAGTTTTTCTTTTCAAAGATCTGAGAAAAGTAGTTACGAAAATTTTGGTGAAAGAGTTTCAATTGGCAAATCTTTATTTGTGAAAAAAGAAGTGCTTTTTTTTCCAGCATCATCTTATGCTATTCTCTTTTGTCTCTTAAGGAACATCACTGGTTTCACTTTTGTTCCCATTGAATTAAGACAACCATTAAAATTAACACCTAATTAAAAGTTATCAGACTTTGTGTTTGAAGGGTTCATCAATTTAGTCTAGGCTAGAGCCTTGATTTAGGATTGGAGAGGAAACTCTTCAAGGCTACCAAAAAAAACATAAGAGTCTGAGCTAGGGAGTGCTTGAAAGTCCAGTAACCGTGAAAGTTATCCGAGACCCCCCTCTAACACAGGGGCTAAACAGAAGGTCGTGTGTGGAAAGGTAGCAGAGATAATCCCTCCAAAGTCAGACCAAGCGTAGTGGGGAATGATATAAAGGGCTTATCTTGGGATTCCGTTGATCGCATTTGTCACAGATCTTTGTGGGTCTTGAATCCATTCGAGGTCCTCATTCGTCTTCCGAAACACCTACTTTCAATACCCTTGATAGGTTTCGGGCTTCATACCCTGCTCATTGTGGTCCACCCAACTGTCGACTGTACCCGCCTGGTGACTATTCGTGCACTGGAAACCTAGTTGACTTTATCTTAGTGACTTACATAGGTGACTGCAGGGGTATACTGTGGTGCCTAGGGCAGACATCGGGCCACACTTTGTAGAGTATAACCAGATATTGCTTCTGTATTTGAGTTTCACTCGCACTGGTAAGTTTCTGTAGTGTTGGTTGTTGTAATTGTTCTTCGAACTAGCTAGTGATCTGATTGTCTTACCTCATAGGAAATTTTTCTATTGTGTGTTGGGTTTTTAAAAAACAATTATAGAAATCCCTAGCATGTATTTTATATTCTCACACAGTGGAGGATCGGGATATCCGCTGGTCGTGAAGGATTTTTGGCCTATCGCTGGTTGATCTCGAGCCACCCCTGCCATCGCTAAGGTAAAAAATAGACCAATAAGAGTCTTTTGAGGCAACTGGGTTACAAGAAATTGTGCCCGACTCATATCCTAGAGGAGAACATTCAATTCCGGAGGAGCCAATCATTTTTTACCTCAGAGTGCAAGCTTTTGGTCCACATAACCCTTCAATCATTGATCTATTGACACCTATCGCTGTATAGGTTCAACCTTATGAGCGTCAGGTAGTGTCACAAGAAGCGATGGAAACAAATGTTGCTACTTCTTTAGGGAATACTCATATTCCCTCTACGATTGTCACTACAGGGGGTGTTCTTCCTCCTAACGAATCATTTCCAGTCCAGACCACTATGGTCTCGACTGCCTCTACCTCAGGAAATGGTCTAATTCCATCTATGGCGATGATCACTGCTCCATTCACCCAGAGTGCGACAGGCCCTCCGTTCTCATATGGGATGCCTAGATTCAGTACAATCACTATCCTCTCCCACTCCACTCTACAGACATTAGGTCTAAGTGCAGGGAGCTCCAACACTCCTCTGCAAGGATCTATGGGGGGCACTTCATCTCCCTATAATGCTTTCCCTTACGGAGGGGGTCATATACCTCATTCGCCCCCCTCGCTCGGCGGTGCTCACCAGCATTCCGTCGGGCCCAATGTAAACTATAGTTCGTTTGGAGCAGGGAGTCAAGGAATACCTTCTTATAGCATGTCCATAGTTTCGACACTGTTCTCTTTCTTCGACACGTTTGGTAACAACTCTTTTTCGTCAGCTTCCATCTTGGCCAAGGAAAACCCCGGTTATGGACAACAAAATCCTATACAGGGTACTATTCTTGCATAGGGGGGAAACTTAGGAATTCCTTCCTCACAAGGACCTTGGAATCTGTGGCAAGGATCAGTTCCCTTGTCAGGGATGTCGATCGAGGGAAACCCCTTCCATAGATAATGGAACCCCGGGCAAGGCTCAACACCTATGCTCGTCAGATTGGTAGGGGGAAACCCTTCCCAAAATCCTTGGAATGTGATGCAAGACCAACCCTTTATATCCTATTATGGGAGTCAACCGATGATGTCTCAACAAGTGCAGAATATGTACACTGGTCATGACCATGGTTATTACTAGAAGCCTGGCCAACAACCTAACTTTTCCTGGCAACCTGGTGCCAGCCAAAATCCAAGCTCCTTTTTCTTTTGTTATAATCAACAACCCAAATTACCATTTCTAGCAACACTACACTTGCCAAACTTGACAAGGTTACTAAACGACCCATCTGTCATGATCCACGTTGGCCTCCAATGCTAACCAAGTTTCCTTCAGACATTCCAAAGTTCGAGGCCAAGCCTAATGAAGATCCAGGCAATCATGTGACTACCTTCCATTTATGGTGATCGTCCAACTCTTTGAGAGATGACTTCATCCAGTTGTGTTTGTTTCAACGCACTCTCATCGGGAGTGCAGAGAAATGGTACATCGAGCTTGATCGCTCAAGATACTCTTCCTTCGGCGAATTGGCAATGGCTTTATTAAACCATTTCCAATTACCTATGAGATATGATGCCAGCACCGAATTGTTGGCCAAATTTGAGCAGACAAAAGAGGACCATATCCCAGATCACATCCCAGAATGGAGACACCGGAAGAGTTTGATAAAAGTGCCAGACCCATCAGCATTCCTGCTAGAGTGGTTCCTTAAGTCTTTGGTACCTCAGTTATCTAAAGACGTCGCAACCTCGGGGGTATTTTCAGAGGAAGAAGCAATAATGAGAGCCCAAAATCTAGAACTGATTTACTCTTAGTCCAGTTTGCTTTACGAATTTTTCCCAGATGAACCAAGGTCGATACTTGACAAGACCAGACAGAGGTCTGGACCACATGCCGATGGTATTGTAGGTTGAGCGCAAATGAATCTTGTTGATCAGTTGTTGAATCAATTGTGAGAATTGGAAATACAGTAGACAACGGCTAGCTAGACCACTGGTTCAGCTACTCCCCCTACTTAAATGTCAGATTTACACAGTGTGAAATTGACAAACCCGAAGGCCACCCAACAGCCTGATGGAAAGAAGAAACAACAAAAGAAGGGTAAGGGGGATAAGAAACCTACCAATAATTTTGGCGAGGGAAACAATGAAAAGAAAAATTCGAAGTATCCTTGTAATCTTTGCAAGGAAGACCATCCGAATCACTAGTGCCCTCGGCTTGCAGAGGCCCAAAAGTTATTGGCACAACAACTTCCTGCCGTGTTAACAAATCCATTTCCGCATGGGAAAAATTTATCTCAAGCCTCTTCAATCACATAAGGGGCTGGATAGATACCCCCTCCGTCTTTGAGTAATCCTTCATCTGTGAATGTGTACATGATGAAAGGTTTCATTGACATAATGAGTAGGACACGTGACTACAGAATGCCAAACACCCATAAGAAGGGTAAAGAAGCCGAAAACCCATCTCTTCCTCTCCAGATTGAGAATACGTTGGGAGACAAAATGACACACATCCCCAAAGGTGCATTCAAGAAAGATTCTCACAACCCAAATGCAAGGGCCGCCCAGAACTACTCTATGGTGGAAGATTTGTCACAAACCCCTTGTGCGATGTCATCTTTGGAAGTCCTCCAGATATTCCCTTCCTAGAGAAAGGCTCTGTTAGCTGCTTTAGGATCTACTGAGACTTGTAATCTAGGAACGATCATGCTTGATACGATCGACTTAAAACCTCATCTTCCTTACCATGTAGCGTTTCAAATAGTAGTGGCTTACACCATGAAAACTTTTACTTGGAACATTTTCACACGGTGGTTGATGAGGGTGCCTCAACATGCGTGATGTCTTTGGTGTGTTGGAAGGCCATCGACCAACTGGTTTTGTCTTCATCACCTACCCTTCTTACCTCTTTCGACGGTCATTCGTTCCGACCACATGGAATCATCCCCTCTTTTCCCGTGAAATTAGGAGGGAAGACTGTGTGTGTCAAATTTGAAGTGGTCAATGCGTCTCTTGACTACAATATCTTCTTAGGAAGGAGTTGGACCTATGCTATGCAAGTAGTGGTCGCGACAATTTTCTGGGTCTTGTTGTTTTCACACAAGGTTCGGATCGTGACCATTGATTAGTTATCCTTCTCCCGTCCTGACCCTTCATCGGCGGTATCCATGGTCACAATGATTGATAACCCTCATCCCGTCATCGTCAACGTAGGGGTTGGTTTGTGCCCACCTTTGATGGGTACTTTATATTACCTGCCTCTGATTTGCAATGTCCATTACATGTTGGTTGTTCTTGACCAGCCTAGGGCCGAAATATTTCAAATATCGTCATTTCGCATGACTCACTTTAACAATCTATGGACTCTTCCTTCCCCATCAGCCACATTGGAAAGGACAAGGAACCATGGCATGGCCATGCCTCTTTCTGTGGTAGAATTTGCATACTCTACAGTCCAGCAAGCTTCCACCGACTCCAATCTGACTCCCGCACAGGATTTAGATCCGGTTCTCAAGCCTATATGAGCTTAAGGTTCCCTCGCTGATACTGATTCTTTAGACTTAGTCTTTCCATCAGATGAGGAAATTATTGAGGCAATGACTAGTCCGGACAGACCCTGGGATGATCTTCATCACCGATCTTACTTCCTCCTAGAGTTAAGAAAAATTGAAGCGAGTGAATTCACTTTGACTATGACTGGAGAGAAGTCTTGCCCTGTTAGTCCTCTATTTATGCATGTAGTTTATTCCGATGGTAATATGGAAAGTATCACTGAAACAGTACCTATAGATATCTCCAAAATCCCTGGCATCATGGGCAATTTTTTTTTCGAAGCATACTGCTCCCCCAAGGAGATGCTAGGCATCGACCCACAAAGTGTGGATCATGAGAAAACATTGTTTTCTTTCAAGTTCCCTTTGAGATATGAAAGAAACATCCAACGAGACTGCATTTATTCTTTTCAATCTCATCCAAATTAATTGAGAAAAGTAACCTCTACGGGTCTTCTTTTAAGCCCTTTTCAGACCCTCTAAACATGAAACGATTTCTGAGCGATCTTGTTACCCTTCAAGCTCGCTAAACTAAAATTTGAAGGCACGTCTGTCTGGCGGTAGTTTACCCCTTTTTCGGTCCAGATGGTCAAAAGTATGAACAAAGGTATACTCTAGGAGCCTTGGTTCTCTAGAAGAGTATTCTCAGGTAGAGATTTAACCCTTTTTTGGGCCTGAGGGACTAAACTTATGAAAAAGGAACCCCCATGGAGTCCATAGTTAGGCTCTTTTCAGACTCCCTAAAATTGAAAGATAGCCGAGTGACCTTGTTTCTTCACATTCATTAAATTTCTCCAAAATAACATCCCTTACGGAGTCCTTAGTTAAGCTCTTTTCAGACTCCTTAAAAATGAAAATATTTTCGAGTGATATTATCTTTGTCACACTCATTAAAATGATTTTGAATAGATGTTTGTTCGGTGCTAGTTTACCCCTTTTTTGAACCGACTAGACTACCTTTGAAAAAGGTACCCTAGTGGAGTCTCCTTTTACGCTTTTTCAGACTCTCTAAAAATGAAAAACCACCGAGCTTACCTTCTCTGGGCTCGTTAAAATCACATTGAAGGACGTTATCATTATGTCTTATTAATCGTATTTACATTCCTGCGTCTTTGTCCTAATGTTGGCTCCATGTTCCTCTCAATTGAACCATCTAAACCATGCCTCATACGCAAGCCTTGTATCACTTTGCCTCTGCGTCTTGACACCTTGACCCATGGGGGATTTTTCCTGAGTGTCCTTTTCCTGCATATGTCCCCTTTCTCTGATCATCAATGTGTTCCTTCTGCTTGGAACTAGTATGTCTGTGACACTCGATCCTCCTTTGTAATGTAGCATTCTTTATTCTTTTTCAAAACTTTCCACAATTATTGAAAAAGACAAAAAAATCAAATATACCCGAAAAAGAGGAAGGGAAAAGTCTTTTCTTTTTGTTGACAACACAATGAGTCACCCTTTGACAAAGCACATCCTTCCATTTGTTTGTCAAGCTCTATGATTCAATATGAACTTAGGAAGTCATTCTTGCTACATAGATCTGTGTCCGCCTCCATTTGGTTACCCTTCTAAACATTCAGAGAGTTCGCATTGCCTTCTGCATCATGAACTTGTGTCAATGCTATGCTCCTTGAGTCTCATCTTTTGTCATGCTTTTGTCCAAGGGAAGTCTTACTAAACTTAAGTTGGCCCTTCTGCAGTTTGTCTCTTTTCCTCATGCCTGACCATCCCAAAAGACCAATCAATTCCTTGCTCAAAATCAATGAAGTTCTATGCCTGATCATCAAGATCCTCTTGTCTATTACCGACGAGCCATCGAAGACCTCTAGGTAGTGACTTCGTATATTACACTCCTACCCGATTTTTGAGGATTTTGAAGTTATTTCTTGAGCTCTAAAGACCTCATATCCATCCATCAGGTGTCATTGGATTCTTAAAAATGGATACTATACATGTATATATTTTAATTTTGAGATGTAGATCCATTATGTATTGCTTGTGGCTACACTTTATATATTTATATGACATGAATCTGCAATGTATTTGATTGGAAGCCATGATTTTATTTCATCCTGATCATGGGTATGCCTGCCTCAGTGAGACTAATTTTAATTTTTGCATATGACACCTCCTAAACTCCAGTCCCTGGGCTCACTCATGTCATACGGTGGTGAATATTTGTAATGTATTTCGGCCATCAGATGTTCTTCTGACCTCACACATTAGGGGGCATCTATTATAACCCTAAATTTCACCTAACATGAATACCTGGCATCATGCCATCTAACTTGCTATCTTTACCAAGCCATTATTGAACAGATCTTCTAAAAACCATCATTTTTGAAGGTGTACATGCCCTACACCATTACTTCCCATGTACACATGCTTGTTGAGCCACTACAACCCGCGTACACTCACATAATATCGCGAAATGTGGAAATTTACATATGATACTGGTTTTCAGGCCATTGCTTAACCATTTGACTGCACATAGCCAATCACCCCGACCGTTACTGTCCCTTTTGGCCTATAAAAGAAGGGCTTGGGGTCCCATTGCAAGGGGAAGCACGAGAGCAAAGAAACTTTGCCCATTTTTATCAATCCCCCTTTGCCCCAATTGAAAATCCCTTACCATTTCCCTAAGAGATAACTAAAGAGGAGAAGAAGACGTGGAAGTAGTTGGTGCATGGTAAGACGAGCCCAGGACCAAGCTCAAGGAGCAGTGTTGGTCTCATGTTGTAAGAAACTTTTGTGAGATTAATATAAAGAAGTACTTTTTCTGTCCCACCAAATGACATCTTAAACTTATATGATTTGTTTACATTTATTGTTTATGATTTCTAACCCACTAATCCATATGTAGAATGCATGCTTGTAGTTTCTTGTTTGTCTTTTGATGAATGCAGGTCCGCCTTGGGAGGATATTTGTAGTCAGGAAAAAACCAAGCGCAAAGGGATTGACACCAGATGTTGAGTTTAAGGTAGGCCAACCGGATCCCTCTCTCTTGTCTTTTATGTATGATTGTGGGGTAATGTTGGGATAGTGATAAAAAGTAGGAGACTTTAGATGGTTAGCTCTGCCTACACTTTAGACCCTTTGTGTAGTTCGTAGAGGGGTTTTCCTGCTATAGCACAGATATAAAGAAGCATAACATCAATACCGATTATTCTTCTTCTAACTCTTCTTCTCATGGATATGGACTTTCTACTTTCGATTTCTCATTCAATGAAAATTCTACTTCTTATTCTGATGAGTGGCTTATTGATTCCGGATTATCTTATCATATGGCTAAGGATAAAGCCATATTTTATGGTCTAAATGAATGTAACACCAAGAAAATATTGGTTAGTGATGATAAATCTCTTAGTGTTGTAGGGTTTGGAACAATTCAGGTAGATAATGGTCATTTCAATGACGTATTATGTGTTCCAAGTCTTTCCTGCAAACTTTTATCAATGTATCAGATCACTCATTCAGGTGAAGGTAAGAACATAGATTTTTCACCTCACCAAGTTGTAATTAAGGATTTAAAAGATACTAAGCATGTCCTCACAACAATAATTGTTGATGATATTACCAGGTTGTACAAGTTTGACAACATTGGGTAATCATATTTTCTATCAGTTTTTGTTTCTCATAGTGATGACTTGAGAAAACTTTGGCATGAGCAGTTTGGTCATCTAAACTATCGCTCATTGCAACAACTATGCAATCAACAAATGGTGACTGGTCTTCCTCTTGTTTTTTGTATAGACGGTGTTTGTGTTGGTTGTGTTCTTGACAAAAATCATTGGGAAAGTTTTGACAAACATGCCTTTTGGCATGCCTTGACCCCTTTGTAGCTTGTTCACAATGACTTGTGTGGTTCACTTTCTTCTCCTTATTTTTCTGGGTGTAAGTGTTTCTTAACTTTCATTGATGACTTTTCCAAACACACTTGAGTTTACTTCTTAAAACTTAAGAGTGAAGTGTTTTCCAATATTTTAGCCTACAAGGCCCTTGTAGAAAAAAAATTTGGACAAGAACTTCGAAGGTTAAGAATAGATAATGGCGACGAATATCTGAAATTATTTTTTACAAGTTACTACATTGCACATGGAATCCAAATGAAACACACTATTCCATATACACCACAATAAAATGGTGTTGTTGAGAGAAAGAATCACACATTAAAAGAAATGGCTAATTGTATGATCTAATCTAAGTGATTAAGTCTTAATTATTGGGCATAAGTTATTAACTATGAAAGTTACATAGTAAATTGCACTCCCACAAAGGCTCTAAAAAATATAACACTAGAAGAAATATGGATTAATATTAAGCCATATGTAATCCACTTTCATGTATTTGGTAGTGTAGCATGGGCTCACAATCCTGATGAGAAAAGGAAAGAATTGCAACCTAAAAGTGAGAAGTTCGTTTTTGTTGGTTATTCTGAATATGTCAGAGCTTACAAACTTCTTCAACCTCATTCTAATGAAATTATTATTAGAAGAGATGTTAATTTTGATGAAAATATCTTAGGCTATGAACCATATTCGACATTTGTGTGATATTCTAATCCTATTATGGTTTCTTCTTCTTCATATGATGATAGTGAGGATGAAAAACCACCTCTTCATGCACACCTTCTTCCAGATGAGTCCATTGAACATGCAATTACACCAACACCACTGCTTCATAGATGGGTTTGTTTAACTCGAGAAGTAGCCAGTGATCTTGTTGGTGATCCTTCAGATCAACATAAAACACGTTCACATTTCAAACAAGACTCTTCTCTTTTGGCTCAACTTTCAGAGACTCATGATCCAAAGATATTTGCAAAATCTTTAGTTCATCCATATTGGGATACAACAATGAATGAAGAGTATTTCTCTTTAACGAAGAACTATACTTGGGATATTGCACCTCTTCCAAATGAAACAAAACTTGTCAAATGTAAATGGGTCTATAGAACTAAGTATGCATTAGATGGAATTGTTAAAAGATACACATATTGATTAGTTTCCAAATGATTCTCCTAAGTTGAAGGCATTGGCCATAAAGAAACCTTTTCCTTTGTAGCCAAAATGAATTCCATCCACATTAATCTAGCCCTTGCAACCTCACATAAATCGCAAGTCCATTAGATGGATGTTAAATTTGCCTTTTTGTGTGGGGCTTTGCAAGAAGAAATCTACATGGAACAACCTCATAGCTATGTCTAGAATGACTCCAATATTGTTTGTCACCTTAAGAAATATCTTTATGGTCTTAAGCAAGATCCTCGAGCTTGGAACAACAAAATGGACAACTTTCTTCTTGATACTGACTTTTCTAAATGTCATTCTAACCCTAATGTCTATACCAATAAAGTAGGAATCCATCTCATAATCCTTGTTATTTATGTTGATGACCTTATACTCACTAGTGGTGACCCAAAAGTTTTAAACCATGTGAAAAACAACCTTAAGAAATTTGAAATGACCAACTTAGGCTATTTGCACTATTTCCTTGGTCTCCAAGTTTTTTAAACCAAGGAAGGAACTTTCTTTCCCAATATAAGTATGATTGTGACCATATTCATCACTTTCACATGGAAGGCTCTAAACCAATCGCTTCTCCCTTCTATAATGGAGTCAAAATTATTTCCACTTGTACTTCTCCCAAAGTCAATGTCACCTTGTACCTTCAGTTAGTTGGTAGCCTCTTATATTTGACTCATACCCATCTTGAAATTTCCTTTTTTGTTGGTCTTGTTGTCCGGTATACAAAAAAACCCCATGAAAGCTATTGGAAAGTATATAAAAGAATACTTCCATATGTTTCAGGTACGATTCAATTTGGTGTACATTACAGTTCGGGGGGGATCCATTTTTGGTTGATTTCATTGATTTAGATTGGGCCGACAACCTTGATGATAAAAAGTCTATTGCAGGTTATGTTTTCGACCTTGGTTCAAGACCTGACACTTGGGATTGTAAGAGACAATAGAATATTGCTCTTTCTTCAATAGAAGTAGAGTACTGAGAAACAATTTATAGAAGTCAAGAAGCCTTGTGGCTTCAACAAATCCTTTTAGAGTTTGGATTCTAGAAACAATATATGACCACCTTCTTGTGTGAAAATCAGAGTGCCACCAAGCTTGCCAAATATCCAATTCAACACCAACACAACAAACATATTGAGATACACATGCACTTCATCAGAAAACTCATTCAGGATCGAGTTATTGAAGTGTTATTTTCCCCTACAAAATATCAAGTTGCAAACATTTTCACAAAGTCTCTTACAGAAGTGAAGTTTTTCAAACTTAAATCTATGTTAGGAGTTTAGGAAGTTGTCATTAAGAGGGGATATGCTCTAATTCATCCTTCCTTCTCCTATTATGTCACATTTGTAAATCCTTCAATCCTATCCCAAGTTCTTAAGGGAGGATATTATGATATTTATAGACTCGCGAGTTAAGATCAACTTGGTTTAATGTGTCCTTAGGTAAAAGTGTGTTTATTTAGTATACATTTGTGGTTAGGTAATCCAATGGTCATGATATGTTGATCTATAAAATACCATGGATATTCCACTAGAACAAATCTAATAAATAAAAATTAAATTACACTATGAAGGTTAAACTCCTTTAGATTCCAAAATATTTGTGTACTGATTTTTCTTCTTATGCATGAAATAGATAAAATGTGGAAAACAGAGAATAGTAAATACAATAACACACCATCCACAAAATAAATAAAAAATATTTTATCTGGGAAACCCTTATGGAAGAAAACCCAACTAGAAGGTGAGGTTACTCTGCTCTCTTTTCTTTGGTATGGAAATAATGCAAGTACGAAGGTGAAGGCACTCACTATGGAGTCACATGAGACACGTGGCCCCTTAGGATACTAAAATACATTAACCCCCTATGTTATGATCTCTAATTTCCTACTCGTAGATTTTCTTCTATATTATGGAACAAAATACAATAACGTAGAATTGGACCCCTTCTCCTCCTAGTGGCCCGGTATTTAACATAGCCTGATAACCATCTAGGGGTAGGGTTTTGAATTCCTCAACCTTCAATTGTGACAATATTTTATACATTCTAGAATATTTTTGAAATTATATACGTGGCTATACCCATATGCATGAGTAATGGGGCATGACATGGAATCTTCTCATATCATGGTAGTCAACACAATAGGTCAACTTGTGACAGGGATAATTTTTGCATACGATCTATGATTAACGTTATTTTTGCACCATTGGAAAGGTCTCTATGTGTAGAATAAAATCACTACATCCAATCTATGTCAAAAACGTTTTAACCCCCAAAAATATCATTTTATACCTCAAAATGGCCTCAGAAGGTTCCATGCCCCAATTTTCCAAACTAGGGCCTGCCACCTAAATGACTCTGCAAGTTGATTCCTCCAATTTTTTCCACTCTAAAATCATAAAGATATACAAAAAATAATATAATGACCAAATACAGATCATATGTTCTCAACATAAAGTGATCCAACAGATCATATTCTTCTCAATCTTAACGACTACATTGATATGTGGATGAACACTTGATTGGTCCATGATATCTATTGAAAGAGCATGGAGGTTCACTTGTTTATAATAGATATTGAGAACATATATTGTAAATATCTATGTAATATTTTTCTTTTTCATTAATAAATTTATCCAAGTGGCCATGTTGGTTGGGGCCATGGATGTTTCCCCATAGGGGTTTTACCATGTAAAAACATCAGTGTGTTGATATTTGTTCTAGTTGTGTGAGTGGTTACTGAAGGTTTTCATCCTCTATTGAAATACCTTTGTTGTAGAAAAAATATGAATATTTGAAGACATATGATACTATTATCATTCAACATAGGATACCTTTGAAACCAGGGACAAAACCTTTTAGGAAAAAGATGAGACAAGTCAACCCTATTTTGTTTCCCACTATTGAGAAGGAAGTGAGGAAACTTCTAGATGTTATGATCATAATTCTTCTTAGATATTATGAATGGGTGGCCAACCTAGTTTCTACAAGGAAGAAAAATGGGGAGATTAGACTTTGTGTGGATTTCATAAATTTAAACAAATTTTCATTGAAAGACAATTACCGCCTACCTAAGATGGATCATATATTACAAAAGGCAGGTGGGGAAACTATAATATCAATGATGAATGGTTTATTTGGTTACAACCAAGTGGCGATGCATTTATATGATAGAGAGAAGACTTCTTTTACCACTCCTTGGGGAACATTCATGTATGACAAGATGCCTTTTGGGATGATAAATGTAGGGGATACCTTTGAAAGAGAAATGGATATAGCCTTTGTTGGAGAAAAAGATAAATTCATGGTCATATACATGGATGACATGGAAATATTTTCAAAATCTAATGAGGATCACATTAAACATTTAGGACATACTTTCATTAAATGTAGGCGGTTTGGCTTATCCATAAATCCTAAGAATTCCTACTTTGAAATAAAGGAAGGAAAATTACTAGGCCACATAGTTGCTAAAGAAGGAGTTAGGATAGATCATGACAGAGTTGAGGAAATTAAGTTAATTGGCTTACCAAGGAATAAAATAGAGGTTAAGTCCTCTTTAAGAAGGAAAAATTTCCTCAGAAGATTCATACCAAATTTTATTGAAGTAATGAAGAATATTACTGACATGCTAAAGACGGACAATCAGATCAAATGGAAGGTTGAGGCCAGGGATTCCTTTCAACAAATTAAAAATGATTTAGGAGAATAATCAGTCTTGGTTAGACCTGATTATGATAAATCATTTCTAATATTTTCTTTTTCTTTTGAGAATACTATTGTAGTTGCTTTATTACAAAAAAAATGATGAAGGTCATGAACAACCCATAATGTTTTTGAACAAAGCATTAAGGGATGCTGAATTAAAATACAGTATTATGGAAAAGAACGCATATGCCCTATTAAAGGATTTAAAAGCTTTAGAGATTATTTTTTTCATTCTAAAGTCTTAGCATATGTTCCAACTAGTGTTGTTAAGGATATTCTTATCCAACCTGATAATGAATGAATAAGAGGGAAGTGGATAGCTAAAATCCAAGAATATGATGTGGAGATTAAGCCTACTAAGTTAGTAAAGCAACAAGGTTTATCCAAATTTCTCACAAATTCAAATTGTAGGGTTTTGGGAGTAAATATGATGTCTCAAACATTAATAGTAGTAGAACTAGAGGTTGATGAGCCACGAGATCCTTTGTTGAAAATATATCCTGAATTTTCACAATATGAATGGTATAAATACATAGTTTTCTATTTTCATAATTTATAATGTTCATCGGATTGGGATAAAGCTAAAGCTAGATCCATCAAAATAAAAGTTATCAAGTATTGCATCATGTATGAAAAATTGTTTTGGAAATACCCTGGAGGATGTTTTTTGAATTGCATCATTGAAGAGAAAACACAAGACATAATTTATGAGTTTCATAAAAGGGTTTGTGGTGGTCATAATGTCTAGAGGGATACACCATATAAAACAATGAGGGCTAGTTTTTATTGGCCTACTTTATTCTGTTATGCTAACTCACATTTTAGGGCATTCTTGGAATTTCAAATATTTGCATGAAAACAAAAGTTGTTTCCTTTGCCACTCAGGCCCATCAAAGTGGAAGAACCTTTTCAACAATGGGGGTTAGATTTCATTGGTGAGATCATCCTTAATTCCAATGGCCAACATAAATGGATATTAACAAACAAAAATTATTTTACAAAGTGGGTATAAGTTGTTCCTACAAGGGCTGCAACTGATTCGGTCATTATTAAATTTATTGAAGAAAATATTCTAGCCAGGTTTGGTTTCCCAAGGAAGATCATTACAGACAATGCACATGCATTTAATTATACCAATATGGTAAAAATTTTCTAAGATTATAGTATTGAACTTGGGAATTCAATTTCTTACTACCCATAGGGAAATGGGTTGGTTGAATAATCAAACATGAGCTTAATTAGAATAATTAAGAAAATGTTGTCATCGAATAAGAAAGCATGGGATTCTAATCTCAAGGATTCTTTGTGGGAAGATAGAATAAACATAAAGAGATCAATTGAAACTTCTCCTTTTCAGTTAGTTTATGGGGTGGATATTGCTTTTTCCATTCATGTAGGGTTTCCAATGATGAAATTATTACATGATGAAGAAGACGAGCCAAATGATGTACAAAGGATAATAAATTAGTTGATAGAAGTTCAACAAATAAGAGATTATGTATTAACTAAGTCACAAGAGCATCATGAAAGAATTGTTATAGCAAGATTTTCCTCACCCTATGCAATCCTGCACATAAGGCCTTTTTCCATTTCCCTATGCATGCTTGTCATCCCTTTTTTGCAAATCCTGGAGCTAAAAATACTTTTTTTTCACATGTACGCACCTTGCCTACTACATATCATGCGTATACACAGGTTGCACCACTAAAGCCCGTGCACATCGGGATTTGTGCCCAAAAATGAAAAATGGTGTCGGGTTTCCATGTCACAATAGGAGATCTATGATCCTTGGCCTTCCATATACTAGAAACGTTTCAACTCGGCCCTTCAGTTCCATTTGAAGGATATAAATGGGCCAATTCTGAGCTATGGAAAAGAGGACAAAGAATTCAACTTTGAGAGCAAAGTTACTCTGGAGAAATTATTTACTTCATATTGAGTCTGCATCCCTTTGTCCTTTAAGTCTAAACAAAGTGTTCAACCCCCAATCGCTTCCCTTATTGATTGAGAACTTCATTGTCTCTCTTCTATGAGCTTTCCTTTGGTGGAGGATTGAAGTGGTGGAGGCCTAGTAGGAAGGAACTTAGTTTCTCGGTTCCAAACTGTGCCGACATAGAAGTTTGTAACTTTTTCACTTCTGTTGATCATATATTAATAGAAATACTCTTTTCCCGTCCAATTGATATCTTGACAATATTTGAATTATTATTCCATGGGTGTATTTGTCATGCTTATTAATGGATTATGCTATTGAATGTGCTAACATCATATATTATCACCATATGCTTGCTTTTCTTGGTTGTTGAGGACTAGTTGCAGGTATATTGCTTTGGGTCAAGTGCTCAATGGTGGACTTCATCAAATGTTTGGATGAGGTAGGCATTTTATCTTGCCTTGCTAGAATATTCGTTTATATAGCAGACTTGAGAATATAGTTGATTTTTGTAGTCATTTCCATCTGTTGTGGTTTACCCTAGCCATAGAGAGATTTTCCTCATAATAGAATTGGCGACAATACTGGGGATTGAATCTTCTTTCTTAGGGTTTGGAGTGTTTTCTCCTTATATTTCTCTTGTTCCTATTGTGTTTCTTGTCGTATCATTGCTTGACAGCCTATGTTCACTCTGGGTCTAAATTTTTCATCCTTCTCTCTTGCCTAGCTTTGTTTTTGAAACATATACATGTTTTTTTGCTTGACAGTGGCATATATACACATGCTTTCCTTCTGCAAGATAAGTACATACATGTTGTTTCCCTGAACAGTCGAGTACATCAAACTTATTTGCTTGTTTATTGGTTTTGGTGGTTGTTGGGTGGGATTTTATGTTTGTTGAGTCTTCTTGGGTCCATGTAGTGACTGTTAAGTGTCTGTGGGATGACAGGAATCCTATCTTTGGTTGAATTTTTTGGCGGAGTCTTTCTCATCATATTTTCATTTTGATTGTCCTTGTACATTGGGTTGGGTGTCTTGTTGCTTGGTATCCTACTTGAGTTGTCTGTTTCTATACACAATAGAGTCTTTATATATCAAATTGTTGTTCAGTCCATGCATTTTCATTTTTCTTATATTGAAAATAAAAAAATATTAGGCATTTTGCATTGCTTGGCATTTTGATCTTTTGAGTCTTTGTCATTACCTTAGTGCATGTAAATAAAGATTTCATTTTTACTTCAGAATTGCATAGTTGAAATTGAAAATTGCATTAGTTATTAGAAGCATATAATTCATTGAAAATTGAAGTTAAGACTTTGCATTATATTCATATTTACTTTATTTGTCGAGTCATGACATCATGAGTTTCACTACCATACCTTTTTGAGTAAGCATGACTATTAAAATTAACGTTATAATTTAAAATTTATTAGTCACGATTTTATTTTCTAGGGTGCACAAACTAGCTTAGGATTTAGTGCCTTGGAATAGGATTTTGTGAGTAAACTTCTCCAAGGTAATTAAATCAACATATGTGTTTGAAAAATGGAGTGGAGAAATCCATTGTATAATTGGTAATATCAGGAGGCTCCGCTTACACCATAGTTAACCACGAGGTTGCACCAAGTTGGTTGAAGGGATATCCCCCCGATACCTTCTTAACATAAGAGATATTTCTGGGGATCTATTCATATATGGGGATCTTGTTAGTGCCTTTACCTCCGTGAGAGGTGATACTTTCATGGTTTTGGGCTTTGCTACCCTGCCCATATGGTGGACCTAACTTATGACTCCTCTCCTGTGCATCAATTATACATTGGTTGCTTAGTTTCTTGACTTAGGTTCCACATAGGTTACTTGGAAGGGTTATTCTACAGGGACCCTGGGTCAGATAAAGGTCACACAACAAAACCTTTATGGAGGATTACCTCTCTAGGGGGATCTGACCAACTGGTTGTTAAGCCCACGAGTGCCCTTATAACTAATTATGTTACCTCCAATATTTAGCAGGGAGTCTCGGGCCTCTCTTGGGTAAGACATACTCTATTTAGGGAGGGAGGTGATCCAAAATGGATCTAGGAACCAAAATGGGTCTAGGAAGGCCTAAACATCAAAGTGCTTAGAATGGCTTCAAAACAGATGTGTGCGTAGAACTCATCTATACAAACCCAAAGCAACTTGAATGGGCTCAAACAGACACCATATCCGAAAGATATCATGGTTTGTTCATTTCATCAAACAAGCAAAAAACATGCTAACTGTGCAGTCTGTATAGTCCGTACAATGCTGACTTGGCAGCTGACTGTACAGGTCTTATGATTGTACATTGATGTGGCGTTGACTGAGAAGACACACAGGAAGATAGGTGGATGAGTCAGATTATGACACATGTCACCACTACAAGGGTGACATGTGGCACAGGATGATGTGGCAAGGCTCGTATGACATGTAGCACTGACGTGGACATGTGCTGACTGGACATATATGTTGACAGGTGATCAAATGATAGTTGGACACATGGCATGTTTGGGCGAATGTAAATGTGCCACATGGCCCAATCCTGGACTACCACGTGGCATCCCTTTATTGGTTCATTGGTTGTTGTGAAAAATTTTACGGGTTCTACGAGATTCAAACCCGTGAAATCAAGTCTGGGCGGAGAGGTTTGGCAAGTTTGGGCTACCAACATGCCCACGTATTGTTGCTTACCCATATACTTATTTATAAACATTTGAATTGAAAAATATGAAAATCGGGGAGACTAAAGGGCTAGGGCCTAGCCCCAGCCCCCAACGCACACCATACCACCATAGAATATGAATACAACCCTTTTCTATATCCATTGGCATGGTCCCTCCTTTGCAACAACCCTCGATGCAACAGTAAATAACTGTGCCATGTGACCCGAGCCTCCAAACTAATAGCGCGGGATTGTGATTAGCGCCTGGTCGATCGGGCTAGTCTGTCGACCCAGGTGCATAACCAAAGGCTCAAAGATAGGGGGTATAAACCACCAGTGGGTGCATGGAGCATAATTGGTGGGCCATATGGCCATGCCATAGGACCAGGACCCAGAACCGGAGGGGCCAATGCACCAACAACCTATCCCAGGGCCACATGGAGGTCATCATATGACTAGGAGCCCGGATTTTGGGGGTTGCACCTGTATTTTTCTCAATTGTGGGTTATTCAACTTTATATTATGAATTTATTTGATTTTTTCAACAGATTTGGATGGATTTAGTCCATTTTTGGAGGAACTTGGGATCTTTTTGAGGCCATATCTTGGGGGGAAGTTGGGATTTTGTTGCCAAATTCAAGCCTATATAAACTAGAGGTTGTTGAAGCCATGGAGGGAGGTTCAGAATAGGAAAATTCCAAATAATGTTTTAGACAAAGCCATTTTTATTCAGGGAAGCCATTGAGGAGAGCATCTCTGCGGGCCATTTCTGGGAGCTTCATTCATTAATTTTTAGTGCTGTTAGTTTTGATGGGTTCTTGAGATCTGGTAGAACACGAAAAAATCAGTTTGTAATCCATTTGGCACTTTTATGATGTACGTTTGAAGCTTTGAACAAAAATAAGAAATCCTCACCCATTAAGACAAAGGCCCAGAGACGTAGGCGAGATTTTCTAACTCCATTAACAATCTTGTTGTTATGGTTTTTTGTTTCTTTATGCTTATTTCCATATCTGTATATTATATTATGGCTGCTATGTTTCATCTATAATTCTTCCTCTTTCATCAATTTCATAAATGGTAATTTTAACACATGCTTAAAACTCAACCATTGTCTTTAAAATATCTTTTCAGATCAAGTGGTATCAGAGCTAGTTGATAGTTGGTTTTTGAGTTTGCATGATTACCAGGGAAAATTTGAATCGTGGTGAAGGCGATCTTGTTGAAGAGAATCTTGAGATTGTATTGAGAAAGAGAACTTCTCAAATTGAGAAGATGACATTAGAAGAGGGACTTTCTCATGATGAGAAAGAGTTTTGAAATAATTTCTTCACCATGTTGGAGATGATGAAGGTTCTATATGAGGATTACTTGGAACAGAAGAGATAGGTTCTAGGTGAATCTTCAAAGATAAAAAATGAATAAGGAGAGGATCCTCCTCAAACTCCTCCTTCACCTCCTTCTTCTCCATCCACTTCTTCTTATTCAAGTTCAAGTTCCAAATCCACAACAAGAAAACATTCCCATAAACATAAGAATGAAATTCCTTTACTTAAGATTGATGTGAAATTTGAATTACCCATGTATGATGATGAAGTCAATGCAAAGAGGCTTGACAAATAGGTTGGATAGATGGAGGTTTATTGCAGTGTGCAATAAATCAAGGATGATGCAAGTCAAATCAAATTGGAATCACTTAGACTTGCAGGCACAACTCTCATCTGGTGGCAAATCAAGTTGCAAAATGGCACGTAACAAGTGGGTAATGTATTTCCATCATGACAAGTTTTTGTTTATGCACTTACAAAACAATTCTATCCTTTGGGTTATAAAGAGAAGGCTTTAATTGAATGGAAAGCTCTTAAACTAAGAAAGGTACAAATAGTGAAAGAATACACCGATGGATTTCGTAAAATGGCATTGATGTTATATATTCCTTTACATACCCAAGAAACTCTTATGAATTATATAGGAGGTTTACCTGCACATATTTGTAACATTGTATTTATGTTTGGACCTAATAATATTGATGAGGTTTATGTTCAAGCTACATACATTGAGGCTGGGAAAACATGATTTGGTGTATTAGGGGAATCGTCTTCAAGAAAAGAGGACAAAAGGAAGTGGAATTGCAAGAAGGCAAATTCAGTGGCAAGAAAGAAAGAGAAGACCTCTTGAAAGCATTGCAAGAAAGAAGGGCATGATGAGGACCATTGTTGGAAATTGCATCCCAAGAAGAGACCGAAGTGGTTCAAAGAAAGGAAAGGGAGGAAAACAGTTGTAGCAACAACACGACCAATAGACTTGGGATCAGATTCAGATGATGAATCTAAAGTCTCATTGGTTGGTTTGACAGGTAAAATTGGTGATGGATTTGATTCTAGAAGTAAATTGTTTCATGTCAGGGTCATTATGAGGCATACTAATGTCGACACATTGATAGATAATGGATCTCAATCTAACCTGATCTCATAGGAACTTTTTAAACAATTGGGATTAAACACTCAGATGCATCATAAACCTTACTCACTTAATTGGATAAGCAACAATCATAAATTGCACATAACAAAGAAATGCACATTAAAGTTTTCAATTTCATCTAAGTATTTGGATGAGGTAACATGTGATGTGGTGCCACTCAATGAATTTGGAATGGTCTTAGGCAGTCCTTATTTGTATGATCGCAGAGCAATCTTCTATAGGGAACAAAATCAATATTGCTTAATCAAAGAAGG
>ML832919.1:0-12916 GCA_009831015.1 Picea engelmannii
TCATCATTTCTCTTTTTCTTATAAGGACATTTGTTAGCAAAATGACCAATACCATCACAATTAAAACAAATTAAAGGAAGCTTACCTCTATACCTACCGTTGGTTCCCATGTTTAGTCTTTTGACAAAGTTGGCCACTTCTTCATCATCTTCCGAGACATCACTGTTGTTGCTATGTTCTTCTTTTTGCGTTCCCTTTTGCTTTGAATTTTTGGATGATTTGAAGGCTGCTTATTTTATATTTGGATTTTCCTATTCAGTTCTCATTTCATATGCTATCAAGATTCCATGTAATTCATCCATACGTATTGAGTTTAGATCTGATCTTTCTTCTAGTGCTGATATCTTAGGATCAAATCTCATAAGAAGAGATCTTAGTACTTTTTGAACAATTACAGATTCTTTGATTTATTCTCCCAATCCTATGATTGCATTTACTGTTTCATCAACATGTAAAAAGTAAGCTTCAATATTCTCATTTTCCTTCATCTTAAGTTGTTTGAACTGACCTCTGTAAGTTTGAAGCTTTGCTGCTTTGACTTTTGAATCTCCTTCATAAATATTTTGAAGTTTGTCCCAAGTCTCTTTAGTGGATTTACAATGTAAAACTTTGGTGAATATTGTTTCACTAAGACCATTCATAAGTGTATTTTTGGCTTTGCAATTATTCTGATCGAGTTTCATTGCTTTGTCATTTGTTGGCAGAACTTCCAGTGCTGTGTATCCATCTACAATTGATTGCCAAATTCCAAATCCCCGCGCCTGTATATATGTTTTCATCCTTATGATCCAAAATGCATACTTCCATCCATTGAATTGTGGTATTTCATTTTTATACAGGTTGTTTCTCTCCATTATCTACCTTTCAATGGTTATACTAATTTCTGAAGGAACCTACTCTGATACCAATTGTTGGATTACTGAGAGGGGGGGTGAATTAGTAATAGAGAAATTTAATCCTTTTTAACCATATAATCCAAGTGTTATATCAATGTATCATTATCATTCAATAACTGAAGAGTAAATAAACAATGAACAAATGAACAATCATACACATACACAGTACACCATTGTTTTACATGGAAACAAAAAGTGGGAGAAAACCACATAATTCTTTTTCTTATATGTTTTGAAGAATTGGATTCATTGGAAGCACCAACTTCCTTTGTTTTCCAGCTGCAACTGGAAGGAGGCTCCAAACCCCTTTTTTCTCAGGATACAACCTAAAGGAAGCTCCAAATCCCCTATTCTCTGGCTACAACCAGAAGGAGGTTACAACCCCCTATGTTCTCTGGCTACAACCACCTATCCTTGCCCCTTCCAACCACCCTAAAGTAGAAGTAGAATTATGGAACCACTTTCACACTATCACTATGAGATACACCACTATAAACCTGTGCCAATAAAACTAAGCCATGTATCAACCATGCATCAACCTATACCTCAACTTGTAATCAACCTGTACCATAAACAAGTGCATCAACCATGCACCAACCTGTACCAAACAACTTGTAATCAACCTGTACCATAAATAAGTGCATCCAACCATGTACCAAGTATGTAGAAATCATGTGTCAACTACTCATCAAATATGACTCATCAATATGTACCAACATCATCAACTATACACCTCATGTATGTGCCAACTCATCAACTACTTGTCTCAACCATGTACCAAACATGTACCTTAACCAAAATCCCTCATCAATTTCATCGTCCAAATATTATTTGTAACTCTGTAATAGACCTGGTGTATATGATCACATACTTGCAAACCTTCCTTAACTTTCACAACAAGAGACTAGCATTTTCATCAAACTTTTCTTTAGTCTCACATGACTAGTTTGGGATTAGTCAACAACCCTAAATTGAAATAATCATAACTATGTACCTGTAATGAAAAAATATATGAAATAAATACACAATGTCCTTCAATTTTTTTTATGCAATTCCTCTAGGTGTCACTACTGGGAACCTCTCAAAAAATGAGTTATAGAAAAAATGGCATACCGTGTTGAATTCTGTCTTATTCTAGAGAGAGACCTTGTAGAGCGTGTCCCACATAGAATATTTGTTGCATGGATATGAAAATGTTACACAACATACTACATACTGTACTCTAACCAACACATTTGGGCTTACTCAATTTGGATATGTTATGAAGAAGTTCTGACATTTTTACCCGAAACACATGTTTTAGACTAGTTTCACGACTAGCCACAAACCCTATTTTCCACGGAGTATAACTCCAAAACTACAACGACCCACAAGATGAATTGTTTACCATAGATACTTGGATATGTTTCATCAATGTCCTATCAATTTCACGGTCTAAATCATTCTATAAAAATAGTTACTACGAAAAGGGTGAGATGACCTGTAAATAACATACCTTAGAAAGCATCATCAAAAGAATTTATCCTCCCTTGAATTCCGGCCTTTTTTTCTTCACCTTCCCTCTAAAATTTGTCTTAGATATCCTATGGTTACCTCAGTCACCTATATATATTCAATATTCTCAAGTGTGATTTAAAATGAGAGAGCCTTTCCTCTTATTTATAATCACCATCTTCTAGGTCACTTCACCCATTTCTAGGTCACTTAACCTATTTTCCTCATTTTTAGGATTAACCACTTTCCATAATTAGAAAGTTCTCCATTACTTTATCACTTAAATATTCCTCCTTGACTTTGTCACCTCACTTTATCATTTAAATAATCTTCTTTGATTTTGTCATTTCACTTTATTATTTAAATAATCCTTCTTGAATTTGTAACTTTACTTTATCATTTAAATAATAATTTATTCTTTGCAATCTCTTTGACTTCTTTGACTTTTTGGGGATTTAAGCCAACATATGAGGTCCTCCAACTTCATAAGGCCATAATTCTCAAACCGTGAGTTAAGTGACGTTCCACATACCACCATATATGGCATGACATGTAATATCCATATAGAATAGTATTACCTTCAAATATATTAAAACACATACCACTATACATGAAACAACCTTGGGTCCATTACCCAAACCTTTGTGCTACCGGAATTCACTACCTGACTTTCTTCAAGGTTTGACATCAATGAAAACCAACCTTAATCAAGAAATAAGTGGTTAGAAGTGGGTTAGCCCTAAAATAAGGAAAGTGGATTAAGATTGTTAGAAGGTAACCCCTTGAGGTAAAGTGAAGTGGTGAGTGTACTATAAGTCAAAGTGGATACAAAATAAATTATTTAAATAATAAATTTAATGGATAAATTACTAATTGGACAAGTGGTTATAAGTTGGTTAACCCTAAAATAAGGAAAGCGAGTTAAGATGGTTAAAAGGTAACCCCTTGAGGAAGCTACATGAAAGTATAAATAAGAGGCAAGGCTCTCTCGTTTTATATCACACTTGAGCATATTGAATATCTACAGGAGACTGAGGTAACCAAATTATATCTAAGCCAAATTTCAGAGAGAAGGTGAAGTAAAGAAGGCTGAAATTCAAGGGAGGATAAATTCTTTTGATGATGCTTTCTAAGGTATATTATTTACATGTCATCTCACCATTTTCATAATAACTTGTTTTTTAGAATGATTCAGACCTTGAAATTGATAGGCCTTTGAGAAAACATTTCCAAGTAGTTGTGGTACAAATTTCATCTTGTGGGTCGTTTTAGTTTTGGAGTTACACTCCGTGGAAAATAAGGTTTGTGGCTAGTCCTAAAACTAGTCTAAAACAAGTGTTTCAGGTAAAAACATCATAAATTATTCATAACATATCTAAATTAAGAAATACCGAAAGCGTTGGTTAGAGTACAGTATTTAGTATTCTGTGTAATATTTTCAGATCCATACAACAAATATTCCATGCGAGGCACGCTCTACAAGTTCGCTCTCTAGAATAAGCCAGAATTCAACAAGGTATGTCATTTTTACTATAACTCCTTTTTTGAGAGGTTCTAAGTAGTGAAACCTAGAGAATTGCATAAAACAAACTGAAGAACATTGTGTACTATTTTCATATCTTTATTTATTATAGGTACATAGTTATGATTATTTCAAGTTAGGGTTGTTGACTAATCCAAAACTAGTCATATGAGATTAAAGTAAAGTTTGATGAAAATGATAGTCTCTTGTTGTTAAAGTTAATGAAGGTTTGCAGATATGTAATCATATACACCAAGTCTATTACAGAGTTACAAATCATATTTGTATGATGAAATTGATGACGGCTTTTGGTTGAGGTACATGTTGGGTACATGGTTGAGACAAGTAGTTGATGAGTTGGAACATACATGAGGTGTATAGTTGATGATATTGGTACATTTCGATGAGTCATAGTTGATGAGTAGTTGATACATTATTGGTAAATATTTGGTACATGGTTTGAGGCACTTGTTAGTAGTATTGTTGACACATGGTTTATGAATGATGTAGCATACTTGTATTGGTATATTATTAAAAGAACATATTGATCTTGGTGATGATTATGAGTTGTTTTGTTATGATTGGTTGATGCACATCTTTGAGAGTTGTCTTGGTGATTGATCTTGGTAAGTAGATCTGATTTGGTTGATAAGATTGATGAGATAGGTTGTTTGGACAAGTTGTTGTGACAGTTTGTTTGTACAAGTTTGGTGCATGGTTGATGCACTTCTTCATGGTCTAGGTTTTGTACAGGTTTGGTGCCTTGCTGATGCACTTGTTCATGGTACAGGTTTTGTACAGGTTGGCGCATGGTTGATGCACTTGTTTATGGTACAGGTTGATTACAGGTTGAGGTATAAGTTGGTGCATGGTTGAAGCACTTGTTTATGGTACAGGTTGATTACAAGTTTATTGGTACAAGTTTACAACAATATATCTCATAGTGATAGTGTGACAGTGGTTCCATCATTCTACTTATACATCAGGGAGGTTGGACGGGGCAAGGACAGGTGGTTGTAGCCACCTTCCGATTGTATCCAGAGAACATAAGGGGTTATATCCTCCTTCTGGTTGTAGCCAGAGAATTGAGGAGTTGGAGCTTCCCTTATGTTGTATCCTAAGAAACTAGGGGGTTAGAGCCTCCTTCCAGTTGCAGCTGGAAAACAAAGGAAGTTTGTGCTTCCAATGAATGTAATTCTTCAAGACATATAAGAAAAATCATTATGTGGTTTTCTCCCACTTTGGGTTTCCACGTAAAACACTGGTGTATTGTGTATGTGTATGATTGTTCATTTGTTCATTGTTTATTTACTCTGCAGTTATTGGATGATAATACTACATTGATATAACACTTGGAGTATATGGTTAAAAATGATTAAATTGCTCTATTACTGATTCACCCCCCCTCTTAGTAATCGAAAAATTAAGCCCCAAATCCATAACCAAATATATGAAGAGGCATTCCACATAAATGCCAATTAATTAGACCTACAAGGTCTAAAAACTTAGCCATTGCAAGTGAAAAAAATAGTCAAAGAAGATATACTAATGTTCCACCATACGATTGGAGATTATTTGAGCAAGTTGCATATAAAATATCAAAGTGACTATATTAATAGAAACCTAGATTCCAATAAGATGATATTCCTAGTTGATCTAGCATTTTGCAAGTGGTTCCACCGGGCGATAGACCATGCATAACATAAATTTAACATAATGCAAATGATGTACCTTGTGTTAGCACCAATTCCAGGTCCTTGGTGTAAATGCGTAGAAATGGGGTTTTAAAAACCCATCAAATGCATGTTATTCAAAGGCCGCGGTCATGAGCGTCAAGCACAACACACTAAAGAAGTCCATTTTGGGCTTAAAATCAAGCAAGCGGGCATTTTGTTTTCAACGGCGAGGATCCACAGATGGAGCAGATCAACAATCATTGGGTAAGCTTGAGTCGTGGAATTGCACGAGGTTTAGTGCATGGGCTCATCTCTTATCGCCATAGTAGTGAAGTGATTAGCCGTTTCGCGATTTCGGCTACCAGGACTTCAAAAGACACGGGGTCTCTCTTCCACTGCATCGGGAAACCCCGAAACCTGAAATAAAAAAAGCCCCCAAATGTCATTTCATCATTTCGGCTACCGGGAGTTCAAGAGACGAGGGAGCCTCTCTTCCACTGCATCGAGAATCGACCAAACCTGAAACGCAAAAATCCATTTCAGAATTCCGACTACTGGGAGTTTAAGAGATAAGGGAGCGACTCTTCCACTGCATCGAGAATCATCGAAATCCGAAACATGAAAATTCATTTCGGCATTCCGGCTACCGGGATTTCAAAAGACAAGGGGTCTCTCTCTTCCACTGCATCGGGGATCCCCAAAACCCGAAACGCAAAATGTAAAACCGTCCAGGAGCCATTTCGACATTTTGGCTACCGAGACTTCAAAGGACAAAGGGTTCGCTCCTCCAGTGCATCAAGAATCCTCGAAACCCAAAACATGAAATGTAAAAGCGCCTGGGAGCCATTTCAACATTTCGACTACTGGGACTTCAAAGGACAAAGGGGTCGCTCCTCCACTGCATCGGGAATCCCCGACACCCGAAACGTGAAATGTAAAAGCGCCCAGGATCCATTTCGACACTTCGTCCACCGGGACTTCAAAGGACACGGAGTCTCTCTCTTTGTGTTTTCAGTATCGGCCACCCTCCATGGAAAAAGCAGTTAATGAATGCAGGGCATGGAGGTTCTGGCAAGCAGTCTGCCCAAGATCGTCCTGTGTGCAGGTTTTCCTAAAAGAGCCATGCCAATATGATGTCCTCGACTGACCAGAAGAACTTGTACATGCTAAGTTAGACTTTGATGTCTCATCTACCCTCCTTCTGCCAAGGGGGTGAATTTCTCTGAGTATATATATTCAGTTTTTGTATTTTTGTAAGGATGGATGGTAGAGCAGAGCTCCCGACTGTAATTCTTTAATGAAACACTGGTTTTCTTGGCTATGTATTTGTATATGAAATTTCCTTGTTTAATGTAAGGCAACTCTCTTTTTCATCTTGTTTCGATCTCATACTGAAAGAGTTCATGACTGAATGATTCACATGAATCGTCGTGACTATGTTATGATGAAGGATTTATTATAGCCTTGTTATGTTCTTTTAGTGTTTTTGCTTTTGAATATAAGAGGTTCTTGTGTTCAAAGTTTTCTTCTACAGGCTGTTGGAAGCCTGATGCCTATAAAATCCCTTCACATTTCCTTACAGAAGTGTTCCTCCTACTCGCCCTTATTACAACTTACTGCCTAAAATTGAATCAGGGCCTCATCTGCTTGTGCATGCTCAGCCTAGTTTCTGAGTTAGAACGATATTGTACCAATTTTGATTCCATTCATCACCCTTTATCAACAAATCATGACATTTAAACTGATGGGCCTCAGGCTTACTCTTTCCGCAATCCAGGAGTGACTTCTGATGCCAACATTTTTGGCACCGTTGCTAGGGAAGAAGTTGTAGATTTTCCCCGGGATTGAACGAAATTGAGCCTCTTATTTTGAAGGTGCATCAGGCATCAGATTCCTTGAAGATTACTACTATGCACCTGGTGACTCCACTGTTTCCACTTCACTGTTTCAGCTGTGGCTACTTTTAGCACACCTGAAAGCTGACCTAGAGGAGATTTTTCAAGAAGGTTTCAGCAGCTGCTTTCTCAGCTTGATAAGTTTCCTGGGAGGACACAACGTTAGGATCTGGCCTTTGATGGTGAACAAAGACTAGACACATTCAAAGTTGTGCATCTTTCACCTGGCGACTCCATGATCCAAGGTTCGATCGACGACTCCACTGATTCGATATGGAAAATATCTTAGCTCAAAGGTTGGCTTTCTGTGACTTTTCCCAGATAGTTGGTTTTCCTAATCCACTACCTGATAGAGATGAATGGGAATATATCCTCCCTAAATTTCAAGCAAAAATTTCGGAGGTACCAGCTGAGCAATTACTGGACTTTCATGAGGTTATTCATCGACTTAATATCATGCATGAAGATGTCTAGATTAAGCTTTTTAGTTATTCATTAAAGGGAGATACTCTTGATTGGTGTCGATCTCTTCCCACTGCAAGCATCCATTCTTTGATAGGTTTTCATACAACTTTCAATTCATTTTGTAAAGATTACTTCCCAGTTGAGTGTTTGTATGAAAACTGTTGTGATGAGTTTTCTTTGCTTCATAAAGCCTCTACCAGCCCTGAAGACCATGTTTACAATGAAGGTTTTACTGTGGAGGAAATCATATGTTATGAAAATCTATAGGTGTTGGATGATATTAATTATGTTAGCCCTAGCATGGAAGCATATGACATCATTTCAGATACATCTATTCTTTTAGATGTTCATAAAGATCAACATGCCTCTTGTGAAAATTCTGAGTTTATAGAGAAGATGTTGTCTATAGTAGATGGCTCTCTTGGATATAGGTCTGAAGCAAATGTTTGTCAGGCTGCTAAATTGAAGATTTGAATGACCTGAAACACTAAATTGTCAAACCAGGGTTGGTAAACTTTGAGCTGCTACACTGTATGTGCAGGTAAGCTAATTCTTATCTAAAGACTATCCTTAAAAGAAAACATAAACTCACTCTGAGAAACTGAATCTTAATGGCTATCTTGAAACTTATCATTTCCTGTTTAATTCATCAAAAGAGAAACAGTTCTATGCTTGAGTGTTGGTGCTTCTATTTCTGCTCTGCTGTAATTTCACACGACTGTTTACCGCTATCTTTAATCATCTATCAACACTATTTCTATCTCTCACAGAAAGATTAGTTCCTAAAATGGTTTTAATCTAAACATTGAAGACAAATCTAATTCTGTCTACAGGAAAGATAAGGAACTACTCTACTTACCCTACTGGTACCGGAAGCTTCCTTTACTTTAATTTCAACCGGATGATACTAACTGAGCAGAGTAGCCTAACTATCCAACAAAACAAAGTAAATAACTATCCTAACCAAAACAAAGTATATTCAAGCTCGCATTCACTTTAATCTTCATTCAAATTGGAAACTGGGAACAACGTTATTCTAATTCACGCTTCAAATCCTACAGGAATCAATCATGCGTTCAATACTCATCACTGTGGAAAATATTACTATGCTGAAGAATAATCAATCAATATTCTGAAAAGTTAATTCCAAGGCTCAATAAACTAACATGCAGGCAATTACTACGCTACTGAAATAACCTAAATTTAATGAAAGAACAACAACGACTTACACCTGTTTGGCAGGCCCAACCAAAAGGTACAAACACCGAAGGAAATAACCAGAACTACTCAACCGTGCTACGCAAACATGGTGTAAACTTCACGCTTCATTAACTCAGAAGAAAATACTCAAATCGTATAACAGTCGAGTAACATAACGCAACAGCAGTTTACATTCAGAAATGTGTGTTCATAACATAACATAATCCAACTGTTTCCTAGGAGCGACCTCCTGGTTATATATAAATCCTCCTTCATAACAGTCTAAAACAAAAATACATCAATAAAAACGGATCCCTGATCCGAAAATAGCTTGGAATCAAGTTTAAAACGGTCTTCACATCTTCGTGACACGTAGTGTCACGAAGTGTGAACGATGAAGAATTAACGAATCAGTTTTATCATTATGCCTTCAATCATCTTGTGAGCGATAACTCCATCTGTCATGTGAATCTCTTTGTCTCCCATTCTGAACATAACACACAGGTCTTGAGCGGCTTCATTGGTATCTCCACGGGGTACGAGTCGGTACCTGGTACTGGCAATCCTGTTCCAAAAATAGAAGTGGTACCTAACCCAAGCGACATTAGTTCCAATATCAATTTAAAGAATCAAAATGCATAAAAATAGCTTGAAACGTAAAGATACCTTAAGTAGCCCCATTGAGTGGTAGGGAGATGTCAATTATGTCAAAACAAGGCCAAAAGGGGTGGTATTGGGTATAGAAATGGAGGTCTTTGGAATATAATATAGGAAAAAACATGATCAAAACTGGAGACCAACATGCCCCCACACTGAAGTCTTTGCCTGTCCTTAGGCAACAAAAATCAAAGACTGGTAGCAATCAGAGGGTTGCAGCGGCTGCAACTAGCATTTGTAGCCTCTCCTGTTTCTTCATATTCCTAATTTCTTTCTTGAGGACTCTATTGATTATAATATGTTTTCTAGCAGTCCTCTGAAGTTGCCTGTTCCTTTTGAAAATATTCTTATTCCTCTGCTTTAACCTTTCAATTTTGGACAAAAGGTGAGTTACCCTGAGTTTCATGAGTTCATTCTCAGTTTTAATATGTCTATCCAATACAGTGTACTCATGTAACTTCTCCTTCAATCTATTATTCTTGCTTTCTAGTTTTGTCACCATTGGTTTCAAGGATCGGCTGGAGGAAATCTCACAGTGGGTTTCAAATGTTTTCTCTTGTCCTGGCTGTACTTGAGGGCTAGACGCATGAGTAAATTCGTCTGGACTTTGAGCAGGGGTGTGAACTCTATCGGAATCATGATTTGGACTGAGTTCAGGAGTGAACTCATCTGGGCTGCGTTCATAAGTGTCAGCTGGATTAAAATTATGATCTGGACTGAGTTCAGGAGTGAACTCATTTGGACTTCGTTCATAGGTGTCAAATGGACTAGGTCCAGGAGTGGACTCTCTTTGCATCTGAACAGGGGTACCGGTTGGTACTTGAATTGACTCATTCTACACAATTCCTTTGGGCGTAGTAGCCTGCCGATTCATTTTACGATTTTTTCGAATGAGTTGGGACAGAGTCCAGGTCATTTCAGAAGGCTCTGGAGCCTCTTCGTGACCATCCATACTTTCCAATCTCTCTTGTGGTGGGTAACTGGGCACCGAGTTGTCCATTCCTGACAATACGCTTTTACATTTTCTTCTCGGATTCCTCCTAGGCTTGTCAGCCGACTCTGCTAGTTCCTCCACATCAATTATGTTCTCGACAGCTAGGGGAGAACTCAGAATTTCAATGTTTGCCTCTGTAGGTGTGGTGTCCTTCCCAGTTTCAGTATTGGTTTCTACTTCGTCATCAATTGGAGGTTCTGGATCAAGGTCCCCAACATAGTCTTTAGTCAGGGTTTTGACCCTCTTTTTCCTGGAGTTCAACTTTTTGTGTGGGGGAATAGGGTTCACACTCCTATCTTTAGACTGGGCATAGGCGAGGGTTTTTACGGTGAATAGATCCTAAGTTTCTTGCTTCTTTTCCAGTGTAGATTTAATCAATATTTTAACTAGACCAAAGTGAAATAAACTCCCTCGAAATTCATTAGCCTTTTGGACCTGTTCGGCCATCCTTTTAAAACTTTTTAACAAAAAGAAGGGTATGTTCAATAGAGTACCTGTGAAGTGTAACAAAAGTCGAGCATGGTAGGGGAATATGATGGTATATCGACCCTCACACGTGAGGTAACGCTAGAGGATGGCCAACAATTGAGCCCACTGTGGTTGCAGCCAAGACCGTGATGTTCCCTCGGACCATTGTGTTCCCTGGTACTAAGGTTTCAACAGCTGCGTACAGAGATTTTTATCAACCGGCTGTCCCTTTGTCCATCTCTGGCCTGTGGTGGGAAATTGAATTGCCTCTGAAATGAAATTCTTCGTGACCTCGAACTCGATCTCGCCCACTTTGGCGAACCCAACCTCAAAATGCAGAGCAAACTGGAGCGTGATTGCATCGTTATATCCATCGAACTTCTTCAAAAACGGCTCCCACCCCGCTTGCTTAAAAATATCTCTGGTTGCCTCATACTCCAGAAGGGCCTCCAAATCGGCGTAGGTTTCTGGTTCGTGGCGATTTGATACCATGGCTCTACTTGGTATCACAGGGGAATTCTATCGGTGGGCAGCGAAGGTTGGATGAGGGAGACGAAGGGAGAGAATGTGATGGAGAATGTAGTCGGGAAGAAAATCATATGAGAATATTTGAATTGTCGTGGAGATAGATAGGGTGTCGGAACATGATGAAAGTCATACGAGGGTGTAGAGTTATCATATCTGAGTCAAATCGAACTTAGTTCCGGTAATGGTGTATTTTTATGATATGAAATGTCATGGTAGGTTAGTTCATTAGGTACAGGTCATGGAAATGATGAAACGTTATGAAGTAATCAAGGCACCCTTAGTTCGAACTTATTAGTATGCAAATTAATACAGTAAATCAACACAAACTAAACACACTTGAGTTAAATTACCTATCCCCATTTGTTATGCAAGTCTTGTTGTGGAATTGTCTTTTGAAGTTAAGTCTGGATTTGAAGGGTGAAAAAATTGTAGCTTCTCTGGTCTTTCTGATGAACTTGTAACTGATGAACTCTGTGCTGGTACTGACTGGTACTAATGGAACACTCAGGAATCTGCAGAAGAATTTGAACAAATAATACCGTTCTGAGAAAAAATTCTTGTGTATAACAACAGATTATCTGAGGATGACCCCTGAACCTAGATTTTGTTCTGTCCTGAGAAAGATCAACTGAAATCATGTCTTCAACAAATTCAAAGATTCTCCCATGGTACAAGTCTAATTTCTGTGAATAGATGTTCTGGAGTCGAACACAAACAGAAATCATCGGATTACCAGCCATTAATGAATGTTGTTAACCGATGCGAGATGACCACCTATGATGTCAATGGGCCTCAAGGTACCTACAACACATCCTAGCAGGTACAAATAGAGGTGTTGGTGTCGAGTCACCTGTAGGATCTATCCACCAAGAGACATTGGTGTATTCCCATGGCTGTTAGCAAAGACATCTGCCATTAAGGCATGCAGAGTCCAGGGTGCTAAATAATCTCTAACCTCTGCTCCAGATAAGGTGCTGGTGTCGATGGAGTGAGATTTTTTGGAAGGTGGATCTTGACGTAATCCATGTCATCCAACACGAGTGCAAATAGAAATTTTGCAGACATAACTTTTTGAACAGTAATCACCTGCTTGTGGATTTTATGAGCCCAAGCTAGTTCAT
>ML832919.1:13016-65188 GCA_009831015.1 Picea engelmannii
TTCAGAGTACCTGTGATAACTGCTATGTCGGTTTTCACCCCTTGTTTCCACAACTCCCCTTACTATCAACCTGCTAACATACCACACCAAATTAAGTACATTCTAAAACTAATCAAGACAATTATCTTCTTACCTTTTGAACAGCTCCCCGGCAACGGCGCCAAAAATGTCAGGTTGCTAAATTGAAGATTTGAATGACCTGAAACACTAAATTGTCAAACCAGGGTTGGTAAACTTTGAGCTGCTACAATGTATGTGCAGGTAAGATAATTCCTATCTAAAGACTATCCTTAAAATAAAACATAAACTCACTCCGAGAAACTGAATCTTAATGGCTATCTTGAAATTTATCATTTCCTGTTTAATTCATCAAAAGAAAAACAGTTCTATGCTTGAGTGTTGGTGCTTCTATTTCTGCTCTGTTGTAATTTCACACGACTTTTTACCACTATCTTTAATCATCTATCAACACTATTTCTATCTCTCACAGAAAGATTAGTTCCTAAAATGGTTTTAATCTAAACATTGAAGACAAATCTAATTCTGTCTACAGGAAAGATAAGGAACTACTCTACTTACCCTACTGGTACCGGAAGCTTCCTTTACTTTAATTTCAACCGGATGATCCTAACTGAGAAGAGTAGCCTAACTATCTAACAAAATAGAGTAAATAACTATCCTAACCAAAACAAAGTATATTCAAGATCACATTCACTTTAATCTTCGTTCAAATTGGAAACTGGGAACAACGCTATTCTAATTCATGCTTCAAATCCTACAGGAATCAATCATGCGTTCAATACTCATCACTGTGGAAAATATTACTATGCTGAAGAATAATCAATCAATATTCTGAACAGTTAATTCCAAGGCTCAATAAACTAACATGCAGACAATTACTACACTACTGAAATAACCTAAATTTAATGCAAGAACAGAAGCGACTTGCACCTATTTGGCGAGCCCAACCAAAAGGTACAAATGTCGAAGGAAACAACCAGAACTACTCAACCGTGCTACGTAAACATGGTGTAAACTTCACGCTTCATTAACTCAGAAGAAAATACTCAAATCGTATAACAGTCGAGTAACATAACGCAACAACAATTTATATTCAGAAATGTGTGTTCATAACATAACATAATCCAACCGTCTCCTAGGAACGACCTCCTGGTTATATATAAATCCTCCTTCATAACAGTCTAAAACAAAAATACATCAGGAAAAATGGATCCCCGATCCGAAAATAGCTTGGAATCAAGTTTAAAACGATATTCACATCTTCGTGAAACGTAGTGTCACGAAGTGTGAACGATGAAGAATTAACGACTCAGTTTTATCATTATGCCTTCAATCATCCTGTGAGCGATAACTCCATCTGTCATGTGAATCTCTCTGTCTCCCATTCTGAACAAAACGCACAGGTCTTGAGCGGCTTCATTGGTATCTCCACGGGGTACGAGTCGGTACTTGGTACTGGCAATCCTGTTCCAAAAATAGAAGTGGTACCTAACCCAAGCGACATTAGTTCCAATATCAATTTAAAGCATCAAAATGCATAAAAATAGCTTGAAACGTAAAGATACCTTAAGTATCCCCATTGAGTGGTAGGGAGATGTCAATTATGTCAAAACAAGGCCAAAAGGGGTGGTACTGGGTATAGAAATGGAGGTCTTTGGAATATAATATAGGCAAAAACATGATCAAAACTGGAGACCAACAATGTTCCTAGCAGCCCGGCTTATGAGGACGAAGACCTTCCAATTTTTAAAGAATAAATGGTTGTGGAAGGGGATTCTTCTCTTTTCCTTCAAGAGGTTTCCCATGATATATTTTTACCTAGGATTAAGGAGAAAAATCTTATGTATGAACAACCAGAAACAAAAATTACCCCTGTCATTGAAATGGATATTTTTGGTAGTTATATTCTCGATGGGATCACTATTCTGGAGATTGATCATAGAAATGAAGGGAAACCCTTTTTTGATGAATATTCTAGTGATGATGAGAAACAAGCTTATCCTACATTTGATCACTATGAAGACACTAAATGACATGACAACCAGTAGAGCTTTCCCATGGTCCCTATCTATGATGATTATGAATTTGATCCTTGGGAGAGCCATGGAGAAGAGGAGGAGGAGCCGAAGATGCAGTTTATAGAATGCGCAGAGCCAGTCAGCGAGCAGCCACCGCCTGAGATCAGTCAGCCTATGTCATCTTTCCACCCACCTATTCTTACCAGAGATATTCAGCCACACATGAACAACTGTGTAGCAAAGGAGGCTGCCTATCGCCCATTTTCTGGAGTTTGCCACTGGTCCTATGTGCTTGTGAAGGAATACATGGAGTTGTATTTCCTTCACAATTTGGAGCCACCCTATTTCATCTCGACTTCAGTTTGTAAGGAGGATTTGAAGAGTGTAACCAATTTGCTGCCACGGTTACACCCTCTGTTTGTGATCATCGATAGAAGGAAGGGGCTTCTATTTAGGAAGTTTCTTGATTGGCTATGGTGGAAGTTTTCTTTCACCTAGCCCCATGTAAAGGAATTTATTAGTTTAGGACCGTACATAAATAAGCTCCTTGGAGCATGTGTGTTTATCTTTTATTTTTACTTATCGGCATGTATTTTTAAGCAAGGTGTTTTGAGCTCGACTCCATAGCCCAACAGAAGGCAACTGGAACTAAAGAAGGAGTTCTTAGAGCATTGCAGGGATGACTATATCCCCCATGGAGCCTAATGTTAGCGTCAATTCTTGCAAGGTGGTGTTTCTCTTCGATTTCAAGTCCTTGGTGTAAATGCGTAGAAATGGGGTTTTAAAAACCCATCAAATGTGTGTTATTCAAAGGCCGCGGTCATGAGAATCGAGTGCAGCACATTGAAGAAGTCCATTTTAGGCTTAAAATCAAGTGAGCAGGCATTTTGTTTTCAACGTCGAGGATCCACGGATGGAGTAGATCAACGGTCATCGGGTAATCTTGAGTCACGGAATTGCATGAGGTTTAGCACATGGGCTCATCTATTATGGCCAAAGTTGCAAAGTGATTAGCCATTTTGTGATTTCATCTACCTTGACTTCAAAAGACACGGGGTCTCTCTTGCACTGCATCTGTAAACCCCGAAACCCGAAATGTGAAAAGTGCCCAAAAGTCGTTTCGGCATTTTTGCTACTGGGAGTTCAAGAGACAAGGGAGTCACTCTTCCGCTTCATTGAGAATCATCAAAACTCAAAACGCAAAAAGCCATTTCGGCATTCCGGCTACCGGGTGTTCAAGAGACAAGGGAGCGGCTCTGCCACTGCATCAAGAATTTTCGAAACCTGAAATGTGAAAATCCATTTCAGCATTTCAGCTACCAGGATTTCAAAAGACACAAGGTCTCTCTCTTCCATTGCATCAGGGATCCCTGAAACCAGAAACACGAAATGTAAAAGCACCCATGAGCCATTTCGGCATTTCAGATACCAGGACTTCAAAGGACAAAGGGGTCACTCCTCCACTGCATCGGGAATCCCCGAAACTCGAAATGCGAAATGTAAAAGAGTTCAGGATCCATTTCGGCATTTCAGCTACCGATACTTCAAAGGACAAAGGGGTCACTCCTCCACTACATTGGGAATCCCCGAAACCCGAAACACGAAATGTAAAAGCGCCCAGGAGCCATTTCGACACTTCGACCACTGGGACTTCAAAGGACACGGGGTCTCTCTCTTTATGTTTTTAGTCTCGGCCACCCTCCATGGAAAAAGAAGTTAATGAATATTGAGCAAGTGGTTGAGACCTCAGCTCAAGCCATGAATGAAGGGCATGGAGGTTCTGGCAGGCAGTCTGCCCAAGATCCTCCTGTGTGCAGGTTTTCCTAAAAGATCCATGTCGATCTGATGTCCTCGACTAACCAGAAGAACCTCCACATGCTAAGTTAGACTTTAATGTCTCATCTACCCTCCTGCTGCCAAGGGGGCGAATTGCTCTGAGTATATATATTCAATTTTTGTATTTTTGTAAGGATGGATGGTAGAGCAGAGCTCTCGACTGTAATGTTTTAATGAAACACTAGTTTTCTTGGCTATGTATCTATATATGAAATTTCTTTGTTTAATGTAAGGCAACTCTCTTTTTCATCTTGTTTCGATCTCATACTAAAAGAGTTCATGAATGAATGATTCACATGAATCATCGTGACTGTGTTATGATAAAGGATTTATTATAACGTTGTTATGTTCTTTTAGTGTTTTTGCTTTTGAATATAAGAGGTTCTTGTGTTCAAAGTTTTCTTCTACAGGTTATTGGAAGCTCGATGCCTATAGCATCCCTTCACATTTCCTTACAGAAGTCTTCCTCCTACTCACCCTTATTACAAATTACTTCCTGAAATTGAATCAAGGCCTCATCTGCTTGTGCATGCCTAGCCTAGTTTCTGAGTTAGAATGGTATTGTTCTGAGTTTTCTTCCATTCATCACCCTTTATCAACAAATCATGACATTTAAACTGATGGGCCTCGGTCTTACTCCTGCCGCAATCTAGGAGTGACTTCTAATGCCAACACCTTGCATTGTGACAAAGAAATAATGGTAGGGTTATTGCAGAACTATGTCATAGGTCTCATAAGAACTCCCTAGGCCCTTCAATAGTGAAGACATCATTCTATGGTTTAAGAACTCCCCAAGCCTTTTGATATTTGGGATTGTAGTCTTTGGTTTAAGAACATCATTCTAGTATTATTATTGATATCTGTCTACAGAGTGATACAATGAAAATATAATCAATGAAAGGAGGCATATGTGTGGAACGTGCTTCCTAAGCTAACCGATGAAAGAATAATGTGCATAAAAATTTAAATAAAAAATTGTAGATGATAAGCAGAGAACAAAAGAAAGAGATAACAAACTATTACACTATGATTTATTAGGGAAAATACTTTCTGGAGAAAACCCCCACACTCTAAAGCACGCTCAATGTATTATTCAACAACTAAATGGTTACAATACATTACATAGTCTTTGTGCTCTCAACAAGAGTGTTCAACAATGGCATACAGATTCTGGAGAAATTTTGGTAGCATAATAGTAAGTTAAAATTCACACACATTGTTTTACTTCAACCATATGCCTCAATAAATAGGCATAACAAAACCAAAACCATGTATGGTTTTTCAATTCTACATGATGGAAAGCATGAGAAATTAATCAACCAATTGATGTTACCTAGCATTCATTTCGTGCTAATGATATGCAATTATTCCCTTCCACTACTCAATGTTTATTCCCTGTTATTTCTCAACATTTATTACCTACTCCACTACATGACTACAAGGTGTGTGCAATTATTCCCTTCCACTACTCATTGTTTATTCCTTGTTATTTCTCAACATTTATTACCTACTCCACTACAAGACTACAAGGTGTATGACACACTTGTCCCAACATTATCTCAGCTGTCATATACCTTGCAAGAGTATAAGGGAGAATGCATCAAACCATGAGCTAATTGCTATAGGCCATAATTCCCATAGAGTCACACTGCTACTTGAATTTACATGTTCTCACCTATTTCATCAAATCATATATAATATTTGGAAAACTATCAAATTTATTTAGTATCACCTTTCCATCCTCTACCATGTCCTTAACAAAATGGTACTAGACATGTATAATGTTTGTCTTCACATGAAAATTTGGGTTCTTAGCCAGACAAATGGCACCATTACTATCACATTGAACTGTGATATCTCTCTGACTTAAACCTACTTTTGAACATAGTTTCATAATCCAAATGGCCTCCTTACAAGCATGTGTCATTGACATATACTCTTCCTCTGCAATGGAAAAAGAAACCACAATGTGTTGCTTCCTCATCTAGTTCACTACTCCAAGAAACAATTGAAACACATATCTACTCATAGATATCCTTCTATCTACATCCCCAATCTAATCAAAATCCACACAACCCTTTATATCCACTAAGTGTGGGTCCCCTTAAACATCAATATGATAGAAAATAAAATATTCAAAAGTACTTTGCAAACACATGAAGACCTTCTCCACTACAACCCAATGTTTACATTCATGATTAGTCATGAATTGACTGCTAGGATCTGATCCTAACCCCTCTTCATGGGTCATTAGTTAGTAGGATATGTTTTCTATGTAATAAAGGACGACATTAGTTAATATTAGATAATAAATAAAGGATAATAATTCAATGTAAGAAGACCTAATAGAAGCTTCCGCTTCTAGAAAGATCTTCCTCTAGAAGTTTCCTTAGAAGGCAAAATTAGTATAAATAAGACTATGAGGCATTATGTATTTTTTCTTGGAGATTATTGTAATAGATCTCATCTCTACTGGAGGCTGCCCCCTCAAAGAGGAATGCGAACATTTCTATCATTAATAAAGGTGCTCTATTTGGTGTTATTTTGGTATTGTTCTATCTATATCATTGTTTTTCTATCATTGATTGATAAATATTTATGTTCTGCATATTATATTACATCTGGAATATTGCAAGTGGTATCAGAGCTCTTTCCCAGGAAAGAACTTGTGTGGTAATTTTTTTTCTAGGGTAGAGTCATATTCTGACATCTTTAAGCTACAGATATTTGTCGTTACATGCATAAACCAACATTTCGGGAGTAATACACGTAGGGAATACAAGTGGTTCTTAAGTTCACATCTGTTGGCCACCCTTGTATCTCCTATTGGTACCCCTTTGAGTGGTAGCGCATCAGACAACACATGTATACTGATCGGCCTAGGCATCTTGTAACCCTCCATAGATAAACTATTCAGCTTCCTAATTTCTATAGTGCCACCAAGAACAACACTCTATAAGAGAATCTCTAGTACTTGCGTAGTCGAGTAGTATGGCTAAGCGTACAGTCTAACCTCCGTAGTTGGTGCCCTGAGATATTGAGCTGAGTACTATTGTTGCACCTCGCACATATATAAGAGAAATATAGCACATGGAAAACCCTTGACTGTAGATAACCTGCAAACCCTAACCCTTGGGATGACAACAACTGATCTATTGCATTGTAAATTAGCCCCTGTCAAAATTTTTGGTGTAGAAACACTCCCTGCCGACATTTTTTATTGTTGAGAATTTGGGAATTCTAGCACTGCAGAAGTATTCAGGGTGGAGTATAACTCCGTAGGAGTAAAAAAAAAAACTAAAAAAAAACGTCTGGGGCCCAACCACACCCTTATTTGTGACCTAGTTCACTGGATTCCTCTCTTCATTTTTATCATAGTGGTACCCTTCACTTTTAATATTATTTTCCCTTGTGGACCCAACCCTTTCTGGGATGCCATTATTTGAGACCTATCCCATTGGATCCCTCTCATTTTCCTAATCACCCTAGTACCTATCAATTGTTGTGGCCTAGATTTGTGTCTAGCCACCTCACCTTCTACCCAATCCTCTAGCATGTCTACCACCCACTCTCAGAGCCAAGAAGACACAGACTCCAGGATGTCACTCCTAGAGGACCAACTTGCCTCCATGCATACATATTTCCAAGCCGCCTTAGCCTATCAACTCCAACATCTGATGCAAATCATCAAGGATAATAATTTTGAGACCAATTTCGTCAACCCACAGTCTTCCCAGTATGAAAATACTCAGTTGTTCCACTCCCCTTGGGGTTCTCCACACTCTTGGAATAAGGTGCCCAAAGTTGACATGCATAAATGCGATGGATCCAACCCAACAAGGTGGGTTTCTCAAATGGAAAAATATTTCTCCCTCCGTGATATTCAGGATGATGAGACCAAACTCCATGTAGGGTTTCTATACTTGGATCAAGAAAAATGGAAGTGGTGGTAGTGGCATAAGAAATGTATTCCTGGACTCCCCACTTGGAACATGTTCACTAAATCTATTTGTGCTCTTTTTGATAGGGAATCACATTTTTTGTGTAGGCTCACTAAGTTGCGCCAAACAAGATCAGTCACAAACTTCATCACGACCTTTGAACAGTTAGATATTCGAACTGAGGGCTTATTTGATGAATTTTACCTTGAATGTTTTATCTGTGGCTTAAAAGAATCCCTCAAGGCTCATGTGAGCATGCATCATCCTACTACCTGGTTTCAGGCATGTCAGTTAGCACATGAGGCTAAGACCATCCTTCAGGCCCCACCCCTAAAGGATACTTTCCCCAAATGTCCTTGCTCTGGGGCTAACCCAACTCTGACACAAACCTTGAAGGTCAAAAATGTATCTCCAGTAGAAATGGCGGAGCATCGCAAGTAAGGAATTTGCTATTACTATGATGAAAATTCTTCACCACGACATAAATGTAGGGAAAAAAAGTTCTTCCAGATTGATGCATCAACTTCCTCTTCCTACGAATACATACCATCATATGAGGCTCCTTACCCAGAAGATACTCAACCAAGTTTTCATGTTGAATATTTGGTTTCCTCCCCTGTGGAACCAACAGAACCTGTCATATCTCTTCATGCCCTCTTGGGTATTTTGGCCCCACAAACATTGAATATCAAGGGCTACATCAAACATAGGTTGGTTGTGGTGTTGATTGATAGTGGTAGCACCCATAATTTTATTCATCACAGGATTGTTGAGGAGATCCATTGCTTTGTCTGCCCTATTTCTATTTTTTAGATTCTCATTGCTAATGGTGGTATGATGAAGTGTGGGGGTCATTGTGAGAATTTCAAACTCCAAATCGGTGATTATCATATGAAAATCCACATGTTATCTATTTACATGGGGGGTGTTAGCACCAGAAGTCACCTCTAGATTGCGGCAGAGGTAAGCCCAGTACCCATTAGTTTGTATGTCATAATGAATAAATTTAAGGGTGGTCTAATGGACACAGTCTCAAGATTTTATTGCTTTAACTCAGAAAATTGGGTTGGCAGACATAGACAAGTGAGGTCTTAGTCTAACTTTAGTAAGTGATTTTCTGCATAGTGGTGACTAGGGGGAAGAACCTAAAGAATATGAAGTGGTTTGTTGTGGACGTCTGGTCTTTCGGCAGCCAAAGAAGAAGATAACTCAAAAGACAAGATCTTCATTGCTCAGAGATACAGGGAACTAAATGAAATTATCATGAACTAAAATCAATCATACATCACAATTCAATGGTAATTGCCCGACTGGATCATCCATGCCTAGGTCATTTAATTTTAGAAGGAAAGCAACACAGGGAATTGATTAAAACTGACAGCGGTGTCACTATGTTCAAACATACATCACACAAAAACAACTATCCTCGACTAGATCTTCCATGCCCGAGTGTTCTAATACAGTCGTTACAAAGAGATGAAAAGGAAACTGACTTTCATTAGACAAGAAGTCTCAAATACATAACATAACCAGAGAACCAGAGACTTTTACTAAAGCTTTACAATCAGGAGCTCCGCTCAACCATCGACACTTACAAAATATAAAACATGAGTTTATATACTCAGAACTGCCAACGTCCCCCAGTGACGCAATTGGACCCCTGCATTCAAAGCTTTGTGTTTCTTCTCCTTCTGTTAGACTGCACAGGCTTTCCTTTGTCAGACGCAAATCTAAGACAATATGGGTTTTGCAGGAAAATTTCATGACAGGGTGACCTTGGGCTAATAGCCCGCCTCCACGACCGGTGCTTCCATGCTTCCTATTTATGGTTGAAACGAGGTTTCAACCACCTTCTTCAGCTTCATTAACTACCTTTATTGGGGATCGAGACGAGCTCAAAAGTCCATGAATTCTCTTAGGCGATGCTCCTGACTTGTTGAGTTAAACTTGACACCTTGAAACCATGTTGCTTTCCTCTGCTATTAATACAAATGCTCTCGACCCCTTTGGCATGGCTCTTTTCAACCACCCCATGCAACTATGGGCCGTGACCTCACGCTTGTCCCACATGATGTTTCATGTTTTCTCATTTCAGGAGTTTTCACCCCATCTTGGCTTCAATATCGTGATGCCCAAAATTATGAAACGGTCACTGAGATCGGTGGTCAGACTCGATTCAAAATGGATGAACATGATCGTTCCCTTGATAATACAAAATGCCAAATATGTGACGAGCACTAGCCCCTTTTCCTGGACCTGCTTCCTTTGTGACCGGGCGCTAGGACCATGGGCCCAATTTATGGGAGCTTTCATGATTTCGCGTTTCAAGAGAAAGAGATGCTGCTCCTGGGAAACCTATGATTCACGAAATCATGAAATCAGGATTTCACATTTCGGGGCTTTGGTCTATGGGTGCATTTTTCGATGAGAACCCTGAACTCCCAATTCTCGAAATCACCGAAGTCAAATCAATGGCCCTATGCTTATCACAAACGAACGACCTAGATCTTCCCCTTCACGAATCGAGATTTCGCGATCCTTGATGCATAATCTCTCAACACCTAAAATCTCAATTCCCGCACTCACTTGATTCCATATAAGACTGCTCTCAGTGTTGCGGCCTGCAATAATGAAGACTTGGATGGAACGGCTAGGAATTGGGAAAAAAAACACAGACTCGGTAATAGAAGCAAAAGGAGAAGTAATCGACCATAGGGGGAACAGAAAAGATCGGGTCCGATATCTCTTAGGAAAAACTTCGACAAGGAAAACCAGTCGACCAAAGGATGAAAGCAAACAACAAAGGAAAATATATGTCCGGAGGAGAAATCTATGATCGGGTCTGCATAAAAGGGGGGAAAAGATAGGCAAAATCATAGACCTAGGCCAAAATCACCATCCACCAGAACATGACAAGTTTAATCGCTAACATTTGGCTTCACAAAGGATGGCATGCTCCCTGTGAGCTGCCAAGAATGTGCAACTCTAGTGCCTTTCTTTGGTTTGTGGAGTCTCCTATTTAAAAAAAGAATAAACATAAAACATGAATTATATTTACAATGGTGGGATGTCGACCGCAACTTTTAAACAAAAACCTTTTCAAGAAGTGCCCATTTACAGGGCTAGCAAAAACTTCACCACCCTCAAGATTATGCAACCTATAAGTATTATTGGGAGATGTCTCAGAAATATTGAAGGGTTCGATCCAAAGGGCCTCAAATTTACCATGTTTTCCCTTGTCTTGTTTGGGTGCATCCCATTTGAGCACTAGCTCTCCCATCCATAAATCCTCTTTTTTGCTCTCCCTGTCAAAGGCCTGCTTGATTTTTTGCTGACAATCATGTGCTCTATCCATCACTTGCTCTCTCGTCTATTGTACTTCTACCAGCTGATGAATCCTCCTGATCATATCATTAGGCTCTTCCTGGCAGTCTTGGAAGAACTTTTCTACTAGCAAGGCAAGATGAGAGGGAAAAATTTCTTCAGTCCCATATACAAGCCCGAAAGGAGAGATGCCCAGGGACCATTTAGCTGTCACTCTATCAACCCATAAAGAAAATTTGAGCTTTGAATCCCATGCTTTCTTATTGTCCTCTAACAGTCTTTTGATGATTTTAATGAGGCTTTTGTTAGAGGACTCTGCTAATCCATTGCCTTGCAGATAGTAGGGGGTAGAGTGGATCAACGCAATTTCGAACTGCTCACAGAATCTGATCAATGGTTCAGTTTTGAAAGATGCAGCATTATCAGTGACAATTCTTCTTGGAAAACCAAACCTTGCTATGATATCCTCCGGGAAGTTGATGATTACCTTGTGGGACACACTCCTTGTGGGGATAGCTTCTATCCACTTGGTAAAATAATTTGTGGCCATTAGGATCCATCTATGTTGACCACTGGATGTAGGATGAATCTCCCCAATGAATTCTAGGCCCCACTGCTGAAAGGGCCCTGAAGCAATCATTGTTTCAATGGAAGGGGCTTTAGCTGTTGATTTCCTGAGAATTTTTTACATTTAGAAGAGGCTCTGAATTTTGTGCAAACATCAGTGAACAGAGTGGGCCAGAAATAACCAACCCTGAGAACATTATGAGTCGTTTTTTTCCAAAAGTGATTCCCCCCACACGAACTATCATGAAACTCTGACATAATCCTTTATGCTTCGTGTGGGTCGAAGCATCTCAGAAGTACCCCCACGGGGTCTTTCCAATAAATGTTTACCAACAAGGAAATATTTAATGGATTTGAGATTTAAATCTCTTACCTTGTTCCTTTGTATGCCATTGGGGGACCGCAACACTTGTAGAAAATATATGACATCCTTGTACCAAGGGCATCCTGGTAATGGGGGGTCTACCTGAGCATTTGTATCATATGCTTCATCCTGCTGATTTTTTGAGCATTCATTGATGAAGATTACCCCCAAGGTTTTGAAATTAGATTCGACCAGTAGTCTGGCTAAACCTTGACCTTTAATCAATTTGGTGGACTTTATCTCCAAGTCAAATTCGAGGATTTTGGAAATCCATCGAATCCTCCTTCCATCTATGTTCGACTAAATGAGAATTTCCTTCACAACAGTTGAAGGGACATATGCAGTGATTTTTTACTGCAGGACATAGACTTTGAAAGCCTTGAGATATTTAACCAAAGTGTAGGCCTGCTTTTCCATCATGTCATATTTTACCTCAACATCTCTCAATGCCCGACTGAAAAAGGAGATGGGCTGCTCCAACCCTTCAACATTCCTCTGAAACAGAATAGTCGCTATAGTGTCAAATGAAGCAAATGATAAAATAAAGAAATCCTTTAAGTAATCAAGAATGATAAGCACGGGTGCCTCATTCAAGGCCTTCTTTATCTGATCAAAGGAATTTCAAGAATCAATAGTCCATTTAACTTCATTTCCCTTCCTCAACATGGTTGTTATAAGATTTTCCATCTCAACAAAATTAGAAATAAACCTCCTGAGAAAATTATTATTTCCCAGGAAAGATTGGACTTCTTTCTTAGATCTTGGTAGTGACAAGGTTTGAATCGCTTCAACTTGGCTGGGATCAATCTTGACTCCTTCGACTGATACTATGTGTCCCAATAACTTTCCCTCCTTCATGGAAAACAAATATTTTTGGGGATTTAAGGAGAGACCAAACTTTCTTCATTTCAGGAACACCATTCTCAAATGCTCACAGTGCTCTCTATCAGACCTGGAGAAAATTGTAATGTTATCCAGATAGATGACCACGAAGTTGTCCCTTTCTCCAATGAAAGTTATATCCATGGCTCGTTGAAAGGTCGCCCCTGTGTTCATCAATACAAAGGGCATTTTGGCATACATGAATGTACCCCAAGGAGTGGTGAGGGCCATTTTTTCTCTATCCTCGGGAAGGACCAAGATCTAATTGTAGCCCAAAAATCCATCAATCATGGATATCCTTGATGCACTAGTTACACTTTTTAATATGTGTTCCATCTTCGACAAGGGGTAGTTTTCTTTCTTTGAGATCTTGTTCAGGTTTCTGAAATCGACACAATGTCTAATTTCCCCACTCTTCTTTCTTACCGGGACTAGGTTGGCCACCCACTCTGAATATCTCAAGGGTATGATGATTTTGGCATCCAGTAGCTTCTTTACCTCTCTTTCCATAATAGGCAACACCATAGGGTTTATCTCTATTAATTTATGCCTAAATGGTTTGGCCTCCTCTTTCAGTGGAATCTTATGTTCAATGAAAGTTGTGTCATATTTTCTGAGGTCTTCATAGGTCCAAGCAAATACATCAGGAAATTCCTTGAATAACTCAGCATACTCAACCCTCTTCTTTCCTGTTAACCTTCTTGACAATTTGACAAACTTTGAATCCTTCTCTGTGCCAATGTTTCACTCTGTTGCATCAACATCATCATTTGAGATTTTACCCTTTGTTGCCACATCATTTTTGTCAAATAATATTTTCAAAGGAACCAATCCTTTTGGAATGTGATTACTGGGCAACTAAACAATATGATGGTCAATAATTTTGTTCAGAAACGCACCAGTATGAGGATTTATTTTGGGATCAGGATCTTGATCAATATGTAATGCTGAAAACTCATCAACAGTCTCCAGGAATATTTTGATTTCAAGATCATCTTCAAACACTTTCCAATTCTTGAAATTGTCAGGTATAGAGGGTCTATATCTCACTTCTACATCGTACCTGATTTTAGGTGGAAGAGGAACTCTAAAATTTCTTGCTGAAACAACTAGAGAATCAGCCATAGTGTTTTCTCCTCTTGGAATAAATGATATGTTGAAAGCTAGGAAAAAACTGTCAATGAGGTCCCATACTTCATTTCTGTAACTCCTGAGTTGAGGGTGTTTGGCCTGATAAATGTTTATGATCTGTTGGATAATCAGTTCAGCATATCCAAACACAGATATCTCTTCAATCCCCATGTCCTTTGCAGCCCTTAAGCCCAAAACAAGAGCTTCATACTCTGCCACATTATTGGTAGCTTCAAATTCTAATTTGTATGACATAGATGTGGTTTCCTGAGTAGGGGAAACAAAAACTACCCCAACACTAGCACCTTCTTTAGAAGAAGCTCCATCAAAGAAAATTTTCCAAACAGAGGTAATTGGAGGAAAATCTTCACAAAGAGCAATAGGATTTCTTATTTCAAGAGGGGGCTTAGGAGTGTCAGTGAGCTGCAACAGATTGGAACCCAAATTAGTATCAAAGGAAAAGATAGGATGATTGGTAGGATCGGATTCATCACTAATAATGTAGGCCAATTGAGCTTCTCTGTACAGTCTCCCATGCTCCCCTCTAAAGATTGGAATGGTATCATATGTGAGTTCCATCTGCAAGGTTCCCCCGAGTCTTTTTATCCAAGATCTTGACAACAACATGCCAAACTTGGGAGAAACATCAACCACCACGATATCCATGACCACACTTTTCATGGGTAGCTGAAAAAAGGTTACCACTAGATCTTTGATGACCCCAAGACATTGCACTCTCCTTGAGTCAAAAGAATACAAATCATGATAAGCCTTTTTTACTTCTAGTCCTAATTCTTCCATGACAGTTTTGGGCATGAGATTATGGGAAGCTCCTGAATCCATCAGACAGTTGTGCAACACCTTGTCATGTATGTTTAGGGATGTGTAGAAGGTAGGGGATGGATCATCTATGTCTTCTACCATAGGACCTAAGATGATTGTAGGATTTTCATCTTGGAGGTTTACTGAGTCTGTGGAAGGACAGGGTGGTTTGGGATGCAACAGCTTAGAGAGGGGCCTTTTGAAGTCTTCGTGCTTGACTAGCTTTGCCAGGGGGACATGGATTCTGATATTTTGAATTTCATGCTCAAAGCTAAAGGAGGAAGGGGTTTTCAAAATTTCTCTCACATCTGGGATAGGGTCTTTGGCTATTGGCGAGGGATTCTGAGATTTCTTTTCCTTAATGGTATTCGTTGCATTCTTAGTAGGCTTCTCTGCTCTGGGAGGTTGAGCAGGGATGTCTGAATCTTCTATTTTCCTCTTGGACCGGAGGTTGTATTTGTTGGGACTGGTATTGGCCTTTTCTCCCTTTCTTAGCTCATTTATTTGACTGTTCAAGAGGGATTCCTCGTATGCATATTGATTCAAATGAGGAGATGGGGAGGTGTCTCCAATACAGTGAATTTCAGGGTCAAACTCCTCTTCTTCCCTTTCCTAATCAATAACAAGGTTATTTTGAAGGGGAGTCTAGATTTTTTGATCGCTTCTATCTCTGTCCCTCTGCTCCTTTGGCATAATCTGAGGAGCATTGTTATTCGGCCTCCTGAAGTTGCCTCTTTTATCAGTATTTGGGACATTCTTATAACCTTGCTTCCCTTCGAATTTCATCTTCTCCATTTCTATAGATTGGGACTTCACCATCTTAGTTAATTCATCTACTTGAGGGTAGGATGCAGAAGAACCAGAGGTTGAGGCCTTATATCTTCCTCTTCCTTTGTCTCTGTCGGCTTTTCTCCTAAGTTTGTCAACTACCAATACATTGGATTCTACTTCCAAGGTTGCATCTTGCATATGATCCAGTGAAGTAGCTCTCCGTTCCTTGAGAAGGAGGCAAAAATAAGGGTCAAAACCACTAACATAAGTGATTTTGGCAGAGGCTTCTATAGGCTTTATCTCAGAAGGTATCTTATTGTACATCTTGTTGAATCTTTTGGAAAAATCAGAAATAGATTCTCCCTCTTTTCTCTTCAGGGACCCAAACTCTGTGATATAATACATAAAGTCCTTTTTATCCCCCCATTGTCTCAAGGAGGCATCATCTAGAGCCTCGATGCCAGCAATAGATCTAGGGGTTGATCCCCTTAACCACTTCCTAACCTCACCATCAAGGCTCTGGAAAGAGACTCTCATCCAGACGTCTTCATTTTCAATATTTAGATTGTCTACATAACTGTAGAAGGCAACAAGGTGATCTTCAACAGTTATGTCCTCCTCTCCAGTGAACTTAGGCATATATTTTAGGTAATCTCTAGTAGGGAGGGAATTCATAGGCTTAGGTAGGACTAGAGGAGCATATATTGCAGCCACTATGGCATCCATTCTATTTCCAGGAGGATTAGCACCTACCATAGGGATATGAGGTGGAGGAGAATTAGGAGGAGAAGGGGTTTGAACTGGGGAGACTGGGATTAAGCCTCTGGGAGGAAAGGGAAGAAGCAGAGGATTCGAAGAAAAGGCAAAAGGGCTTGAATAAAAATAGGTTTCTCTGTATTTAGAAGCAACAACAAGATGAGGAGTGGTGAAGCCTGGGGTGGGAAAATATTCAGACGCGATGGGTCTAAACCATGGTACAATTTCAGAAGAGAGAGGAGTGACAAGGGTTTCTCCCTCCAATCCCAGACCAGAAGGGGAAAAGTCAATAGGAACACTCAAAAAATTTAAAGTTTGGGAAACTCCAATAGAAGGTATAACAAGGGAATGAGAAGCAGGAATTGGATTTTTTAATGAAGGAGAGTGGAAATTATCATAAATACCTGGTTCAACAATAGAAGTACCTTATCAAAGGGCCTTTCCCTTTCTAAAAATTTTCTCTGGGCCAACTTTAGGCATTGCTAAAGGCAACTGTGGAGTAGACCTTGTGTGTCTCCTTCTAGAAGCCACAACTGAAACAGTGGAGTTGCCAGTGGATTTGCCTCAATGGAGTCACCACAGTGGAGTCGCCAAGTGCACAGTTGTAATGTTTAATGTACTAGGCTCTGATGCACCTTCAGAACTAGTAAGCTTTGTCATTCAATCCTAGGGAAAATCTTCAATTTCATCCCTGACAACGATGCCATAAATGTTAGCACTAGAAGTCACCTCTAGATTGCGACAGAGGTAAACCCAGTACCCATCAGTTTGTCTGTCATAATGAATAAATTTAAGGGTGGTCTAATGGACACAGTCTCAAGATTATATTGCTTTAACGTAGAAACTTGGGTTGGCATACATAGACAAGTGAGGTCTTAGTCTAACTTCAGTCAGTGATTTGTTGCATAGTGGTGAGTAGGGGGAAGAACCTAAAGAAGAAGAAGTGGTCTGTTGTGGATGTCTGGTCTTTCGGTAGCCAAAGGAGAAGAGAAATCGAAAGAAAAGATGTTCTTGGCTCATAGCTACATGGAACTAAATGAAATTATCATGACCTGAAATCAATCATACATCACAATTCAATAGTAATCGCCTGACTGGATCATCCATGCCCGGTTCATTTAGTGTTGGAAGGAAAGAATCTGATTAAAATGGACATCGGTGTCACTGTCATCAAACATAAATCACACAAACAAAACTATCCTCGACTGGATCTTCCATGCCCGAGTGTTCTAATACAGCCGTTACAAAGAGATTAAAAGGAAACTGACTTTCATTAGACAAGAATTCTCAAATAAATAACATAACCAGAGAACCAGAGGCTTTTACTAAATCTTTACAATCGAGAGCTCCGCTCAACCATTGACACTTACAAAATATAAAACATGAGTATATATACTCAGAACTGATAATGTCCCCCAGGGACACAATTGGACTGCTGTATTTAAAGCTTTGCGTTTCTTCTCCTTCTCCCAAACTGCACAAGCTTTCCTTTTTCAAACGCAAATCTAAGACAGTATGGGTTTTGCAGGAAAATTTCATGACAGGGTGACCTTGGGCTGACAGCCCGCTTCCACGACCGGTGCTTCCATGCTTCCTATTTATGGTTGAAACTAGGTTTCAAACACCTTCTTCAGCTTCATTAACTACCCTTATTAGGGATTGGGACGAGCCCAGAAGTACATGAATGCTCTTAGGCGGCGCTCCTGACTTGTTGAGTTAAACTTGGCTCCTTGAAACCATGTTGCCTTCCTCTGCTGTTAATGCAAACGCTCTCGACCCCTTTGGCATGGCTCTTTTCAACTGCCCCATGTGACTGCGAGCCTTGACCTCACGCTTGTCCTGCATGATGTTTCGGGGTTTCTCATTTTGGGAGTTTTCACACCATCTTGGCTTCAATATCGCAATGCCCAAAATTATGAAATGATCGCTGAGATCAATGGTCAGTCTCGCTTCAAAATGGATGGCCATGATCGTTCCCTTGACAATACAAAATGCCAACTATGCGACGAGTGCTAGCCCCTTTTCCTAGACCAACTTCCTTTGTGACCAGGCACTAGGACCGTGGGCCCAATTTCTGGGAGCTTTCGCGATTTCATGTTTCGAGAGAAAAAGATGTTTCTCATGGGAAGCCTCCGATTCGCAAAATCAAAAAATAGGGATTTCACATTTTGGGGCTTCGGGCTATGGGTGCACTTGTCGACGAGAACCCCAAACTCCTGATTCCCAAAATCGTTGAAGTCAAATCAACGACCATCTTCTTCTCACAAATGGATGGCCTAGATCTTCCTCTTCGCAAATTAGGATTTCACGATCCTTGATGCATAATCTCTCAACATCTGAAATCTCTATTCCTACACTCTCTTGATTCCATATAAGACTGCTCTCAGTGTTGCATCCTACAATAATGAAGACTTGGACGACACGTCTAGGACTTGGGAAAAAAAAACAAAGACTCGGTAATAGAGGCAAAAAGAGAAGTAATCGGCCATAGGGGGAACAAAAAATCTCGAGGCCGATGTCTCTCAAGAAAACTTCGACAAGGAAAACCAGTCGACCAAAGGATGAAAGAAAAAAACAAAGGAAGATATATGCCAGGAGGAGAAATCTATGATTGGGTCTGCACAAAAGGGGGGAAAAGACAGGCAAAATCATAGACCTAGGCCAAAATCACCATCCACCAGAACATGACAAGCTTAATCACTAACAGGGGGATATGATATAGTATTGGGTGTGGAACGGATTCTCACTATGGGACCAATCACAATCGATTATCAGGAGTTATATATGAGCTTCACCCAAGAGGATCACACCTATACCCTTCGAGGTCTCCAAGCAGGCTCTCCTAAAATCATCATCTCTCACAGGATTGAAAAAATGTTGAAGAAAGGCCACCATGGTGTGATTGCTCAATTTCATGCCATCTAGGTCACCGATCCGGCCTCTTCGATAGTCCCTCATAGTCTGCAACTAATATCATACAAGTACCCCAAGGTATTTGAATTTCCAATAGACTTACCTCCTTCTAGGGGTGAGCATGATCATAAAATCCCTCTCCTTCCAGTCGTTCAACCCCCCAATGTACGTCCCTACTGGTATCCATTTGTTAAAAAAATGAAATAGAAAAAGATGGTCCATGAATTACTAGAGGCAGGGGTAATTCTCTCGAGTACCAGCCTATATTCTTCCCTTGTGGCGATGGTCTTAAAGAAAGAAGGTACTTGGCGCATGTGTCCTGATTTTCATGCCCTGAATAAATTGACCATCAAAGATAAGTTTCCCGTTATTTTCATTGATGATCTGTTGGATGAACTCCAAGGTGCCTGTGTCTTCAAAAAATTATACCTTCACTCCAACTATCACTAGATCAGGATGAAAGAGGCATATGTTATGAAGGCTTCTTTCAAAACTCATGAAGGATAATATGAATTCTTGGTCATGCCTTTTCTCCTTCGCAATGCCCCATCCACCCTCAAAATTGTCATGAATAAAATATTGAAACCTTACCTTTGAAAGTTTGTCCTGGTTTTCTTTGATTACATCCTCATTTATAGTCGCACTTGGGATAGCCACTTTCTTCATGTGGATAAAGTCCTTCACTTGCTGCAGGACAACCAACTGTTTGTCAAAAACACCAAATGTTCCTTTGGAGCCATTGAAGTGGAATACTTGGGACACATTGTGGGTCGAGAAGGGGTAAAAGTGGACCCCCAAAATATAAAATCTATGCAGTAGTGGCCATGACCCATGAACTTAAAATGCCTAAGGATTTTTCTTGGTCTCACATGATATTACAGGAAATTTGTCCACCATTATGGCATAATTTCTAAGCCCTTGACTGGCCTTCTTAAGAAGAATGCATTTCATTGGACACCTATTGCAGAGAAAACCTTCAAAGAATTAAAATGGGCCATGTGCACTACTCTTGTCCTAGCAGCTCCCGACTTAAAAAAAATCTCCGTGGTGGAATCATAGGCTTCTGGCATTGGTATAAGTGAAATACTCACACAAGATGGTCAACCTTTAGTATTTACTAGCCAAGCGTTGAGTGGCCACAATTTGGGAAGATATATATATGAAAATGAAATGATGTCCATTCTCCATGCGGTGCACACATGGCGGCCATATATTTTGGGGCATCACTTTAAGATAAAAAAATATCACCATAGTCTGAAGTATTTTTTGGAGTAGTGATTATCCTCCCTAGAACAAAACAAGTGGCTAACAAAAATGTTGTGTTATGATTATGAAATCATATACAAAAAGGGAAAAGACAGTATAGTACGGATGCATTGTCAAGATAACATGAGGAGTAAGACACCCTCTTTACCTTATCCTTATCGGTCAATGATTGAATTGAAGAACTATGCCACAAGTGGCTCACACACCCGACTATCTCTAGGTTAATTCAATGCCTTCAAGAGGACCACAATCATCCCATCGAATACACTTGGTAGGAAAATATTCTTCGATATAAGGATATCCTGGTTCTATCACCCTCTTCTACACTCAAGCCGAGGCTCTTAAATGAGTTTCACTCATCAACTCTTATGGGTCACTCGAGTTCCAAAGGACCCATGCTCATGCCCATTGTTCTTTTTTCTGGGTAGACATGAAGAAGGATATCCTTCTCTTTGTCACCGAATGTGAGGTGTGCCAACGTAATAAAGGTGAAACTATCAAGTCTCAAGGAGCCCTACAAGCCCTATCCATTCCAGCTTCTATGTGGACATCCATATCCATGGAATTTATAGTAGGCCTTCCTAAAGATGGGAACAATTCTGTCATCATGGTGGTGGTTGATTTCCTCTCCAAGTATGCTCATTTTTGTGCCTTACCCCACCGTGTCACACCAGCACTAGTAGCACAAATTTTCCTTGATCATATTTTCAAGTTACATGGCATGCCCACCTCTATTGCATATGATCGTGACCCAACTTTCACCAACATATTTTGGCAAGGGATGTTTAAATTGTAGGGCACCCAATTGAACATGAGCACAACCTATCACCCCCGATCTAACGACCAAATGGAAGTGGTAAAAAAATGTTTGGAAACCTACTTCTGGTGTTTTGCTTTGGACAAACAAAACCAGTGGGTGCAATGGCTCCCCTTAGCAGAATGGTGGTACAATACTTCCTATTATACAACCACTAAAATGACACCATATGAAGTAGTGTATGGCCAACGCTCACCTACATGCACTACCTCTCTTCTAGGCACATCAAAGTTATAATCTATTGATACCATGCTGCAAGGTCGAACAACCACCCTAGTGGCTCTAAAGGATAACCTCCACATGGACCAAAATTGCATGAAGCAACAGGCAGACCAACATCGTTCAGAAAGGATTTTTTAGGAAGGTGATCATGTGTTTCTCAGGCTCTAACCTTACAAACAAACATCTCTCAAAGCCCAGGGACATCACAAGTTGGCACCCAATTTTTATGGGCCCTACCAAATCATCAAGTGTGTTGGTTCCATGGCCTACAAATTGGCCCTTCCAATTACTTCCAAAATCCATCTAGTGCTCCATGTTTCCTACCTAAAAAAAGTGGTGGGACAAAATTGTAGGGTACAAACCATCCTTATTGAACTAGATGAAGAAGGATCCCTTTGGCTCCAACCATAAGCAGTCCTCAATAACCATGAACAAAATTTGTTTGGCCGAACTATCAATGAAGTGTTGATCAAGTGGAAGGACACATCACCAAAGAATGCAAATCAGGAACTAGTGGTCATACTCCAACAATTTCCACACCTTGAGCCTTGAGGACAAGATTACTTTTGAAGGGGGAGGGCATGTTAGGATCCGATCCTAACCCCTCTTCATGGGTCATTAGTTAGTAGGATATGTTTTCTATGTAATAAAGGGCGACATTAGTTAATAAGACCTAATAAATAAAGGAGAATAAGTCAATTTAAGAAGATCTAATAGAAGCTTTTGCTTCTATAAGGACCTTCCTTTATAAGTTTCCTTATTATGTAGAATTAGTATAAATAACAGTAGGAAGTATTGGATATTTTTGTATTGAAAATTATTGTAATAGAGATCTTCTCTGTTGGAGGCTTCCCCCTCAAAGAAGCAAGTGAACATTGCTATCATTAATAAAGGTTCTCTATTTGGTGTTATTATGGTATTATTCTAGATATATCATTGTTGTTCTGCCATTGCTTGCTAAATATTTATGTTCTGCATATCATATTACATATGGAATATTGCATCGACTCAAGACTCTCATTGCTAGGAAATGTCTAGTCTAGCACAAACCATAACATACATAAAACTACCAATTCACTAACATAAGGAATAGAAGGCATATCCTCCATCCCTACGAGTGTTGTAGGACACTACTCAATTGAAAATTTAGTTCGCACAAAAGTTAGGACATTCAATGGTCTACAATTTTCCATACGAAAAATGTCATAATACAGAGTTTACATACTTACTATAACTCAACCAAATCTTTTTGTTTCCTCTATCTCTCCTCATCTCCATTCCTAATATACATTTTGCAGCCCCCAAGTTTTTCATATCAAATTACGTTGAAAGATGAGAGTTGAAATCACAAATCACATCCTTACTATTACCAAAGAATAACATATCATCTATATATAGAGTGATAATGAGAAAATGGCCACCATCATGTTTGTAATGCACACATTTATTTGATTTGGATTTCAAAAATCCAAATCCCAACAAAAAAGAATTAAACTTTAGGTACCACATTCTGGGACACTGTTTGAGAGCATATAAAGACTTTTTTAATTTACAAACCAATGACTCATTACCTTTTTCAACATAGTGCTCTCTCTTTCTCATATATCATATAGATCTCCTCCTTCAAGTCACCATGTAGAACTATTCTTTTCAGATCCATCAACAAGATTTTTTTGTTTTTCAAGGCCCTTATGCCCTTCTCACCTATATGGCCAAATTTTGGTTCCATCGCATTGTTTTCTATACAAATAGTTTTCTTTCTAAAACAAAATATTCTTTAGCTACCCAGAAAGAACGAGAATCAAAAGTAGATATAGATTTTAATTGTGAAGGTGTAGATCTTATAGATCTCTTTGCTACAAAAATTGATTAACTATTACACTAAATGGTGCACACATCAAGCTGGAAAAAAGTGCCCACATGAACACCCTTAGAGAGCACCTTAACTCCTCAAACCATCTTACACCCTATGTAAGAGAAAAAAAACTACCTACATCATTAAGTTTGCTCATTGATAGTAGGTTATGTGCTAGACCAAAAATGTGCAAAACTCCATTGATCCCTTTTACTCTACCATCAAGGAGTTTGATCAAGACTTTAACACGACCAACTATGTTGAGAAGAGAGTCATCACCAAGGTATACCATCTCGCCATCATATTTTTCATATACTGAAAACCAGTGCCAATGGAAAGTCATATGGAAGGAATATCCATAGTCTATCAATCACACACTTTGGCTTGCATGGGTTGCCAAATTTGCAACAAAGGCATCTCGACCATCCCCTTGAGAGGATTTTTCAAACTCATCATCATAATCATTATTTTTCTTCTTATTATTATTTTTATCTTCCTTGTGGTCTCTTATGAAATGCCCAACCTGGTTGTAGTTCCAACATTTTTCCTTGGACTTTCCAGGAGACTTATGTCTCCCATGGGATTTAGATATTTCCTTTCCTCTCTTCTTGTCTTTTTCATTCGATATTCCATGAAAAACTAAGGCCTTATTCATGGATTTAGAATATTTTTGCCTCACCTCCTCTGAGAGTAAAGAAACTATGACCTCATCAAACACTAATGTATTTATAGTTCTTGCAATGTACATTACTAGGTTGTCCTATGAATTTGACAAAGAACACAAAAGGGTCATATAGTTTTCCTCCTCATCCATATTCACTCCAATTGAGTTCAACCAGGTCACAATAGTATTAAATACATTCAAGTGCTTGGCTATAGAATAACCATCACACATTCTCGAGGAAAACAACATTTTCCGCAGAAAAAGTGTTTTAACCAAATATTTAGCTAAATACAAACCCCTCAACTCCTTCCAAAGAGTTGAATGTTTTTTCTTCAAAAACATTCAACAATACCGAATTGGCCAAAAATAGCTTAATAAGAATTTTTTCCTCTCTCCAAAACCACCCACAATTCATCTTCCATACTAATGGATTTGGTTCTAGATATTGCAACCCATAGATCTTTATCTACAAGAAGATCCTCCATCTTAAAATTCCATAGCTCAAAGTTAGTGCCATTAAAATTCTCCATTTCTAATCTAGACGTGCTAAGCATTTTCTTACAACAATATTTGTTTTTGTGCAAGTTCCCACTCAAATTAATATTAGAAAAAAAAACCTTGTCCCTAGTACCTTGGAATGAAAGGAAACATATGTGCATAATACACTCCTACATTGACCAATGCGAGAAGAAGGTGTAGAAAACTTTAAACAAGCAAATTGTAGATGATATGTAGAAAACAAATAAAATAAATAGTGAACCATTACAAAATGATTTCTTGGGGAAAAAATTTCGGGAGAAAAAAACCCACACTCTAAAGTATTTTTATTGTATTATTTAGTAACTAAATGGTTACAATACATTACAAAGTCTTCATGCTCTCAACAATAGTGTTCAACAAAAACATAAAGACTTTAGAAAAAGGTTGACAGCATACCACTAAGTTAAAACTCATACACAATTTTCCTCCAACCTTAGCACTTAACAAATAGGCATAACAAAACCATATTCATTGTCTACTAGTGATTTTCATTTATTCCATGGCACTACTCAACATTTATTCCCTTCTATTAATGAACATTTATTACATAATCCATTACAAAACTGCAACATGTATCTATCCCAGCATCAATACCTAATTACAATAATTTAACCTACATTTTAAAATTATAAGCAATCATGCTAGCTTATGTGTACTAGAGAACAATCTATTAGCTTTTTCATGCCATGGAGCAAAATATTGGAGCCCATCTTATTTCTCACATATGTTGGCCAAAAATATCTCATAATTTCTTTGTGCCCTCATATTGCTTTGTTCTTTCATCCACCCTTATATTACTTTGTTCTTTCATCCTCTTCTTGACAAGGAACTCTCTAACTCTCCCTTCGTTGAACCTAATGTAATATCCCAATATAGTTAGACAAGTTTCGATGACCTTTTGTATAAATTGAAACAATAAGAGACTTTTTGATATTTTGATCTTAATGAACTGACTAAAATAATAAAAAAATGCAAAATAATACATGTATTAAAAATTTATTAAAATTAAACAACACTATAACACAATGTTATAGTTTAAACATTCTATGTTTTGGTTCTTTGTCGGTAATATTTTCTATTTAATTTTGATTGAAATTCAATGATAAATTGTTGGATGTTCAAATTAGAGTGGTCTTTATAATCCTAGTGCTCCATAGGTTTTTCAGCACACCGAATCCATTTATGTATTCATAAATGCAATTTAAACAATACAAAATTGTGATTTCTCCCAAATTTATATAGCCGGATTCCAACAAAAAATGCCAAAACATATACCAAAACATAGAACGTTTAAACAATGCCTGGAACAAAATACCAAATAATAAGACATTTGATGAAACCCAAAAATTTGTCAAATCAAATCAAATTTTTGGTCGAGCATGTGGTAAAAATAAACACTCCTTTGGTTTATGTGTTACTCGTGAAAGTCAACACTTCATACGCATTTAATTTTTTACCCATAACCAAAATACCATAGGCATGAGACTTCCTAGGTGCAACATAGGCTAAGACTTTCTCGACGCAAAGGAATGAATGTATTTTTTCTGAGTGGGAAAACCTATCATAACTCAGAATGTCAAACCAACACCGGAAAACCATCACTGACTATTATCCTCGAATGCAGGCTGACTCATCACTCTTATTCAAGGAAAACCATGCCACCTGAAATAACCCGCTGGTGGTCCGTAAGGGGGCAGACTTTCACTCCTTCCAGATGCCTCTGAGTCTGGGGTCGTTAACATGTTTCCTTATGTCCGAGGAAGATGAGATCTTAGCAAAAAAAAACAGTTTTAAGACATACTCTAGGGCCACAAGGGAATGAATGTATTATTTCATAATGTCTTATTTTTTTAAGTTTTTTTATTTTTATTTTAATATTGATATATTAGAAGTATCTTTGGAAAACGTAGGTGTGGTAACAATACTTTTATTGGAATAATTATCATTCTTTTTTAATATGGATTGTTTGTATGGCTAGGTGTTCTTATGTTCTCAACAAGTAACCAACAACTAGGTGTTCTTATGTTCTCAAAAAGTAACTAACAACTAGGTTTTCTTATGTTCTCAACAAGTAACTAACACAACCAACACTTAAGATGCATGTGTAATGAGCATATTAAAGTTATCTTGGAGGTTGTTTGAAATGAAGTATTATAACATCATTTAGTCAAGGTTATCCATTTAAACCATTGGGATTGTTTATTAGCAGTGAAACAATAAAGGTATTTTTCAAGACACTTGTTCACAACCTCAATTTGGCCATTTGTTTATGGACCAGTCTAAATCCATCTTAATATTGAATTTATTAAGTATTGAGAGGAATCAAATCTCTAGAGGTGCAAACCTCTTTTAGAGTTAAAAACTTGAAGAAATGATTAATGGTTGTAAAATCTTTGTAATGAAAATCTGCAATCTCATGTACTATAAACTATAAATTTGAAATACAATGGTTTACAAATTCATCCATATGAATGAAATTTAGATTTTGACAACTTTCAAGGTTTCAACCATTTTGAGTTTTTCATATTATGGGAAGCCTTCAGAATGGATGTATTGATTGTCCCTTGAATTACTCCCTCTTTAAAACCTATAAGTTGATTGGTGTTGTTGTATCTGATACAACAACACCCCCATTATTGTATATTTTGAATAAGATAATGGGTCCCTTATAATTTTTCAGATATATGTTTTGGGTTTGATTTCTTTTATTTATTAGCTTTGGTGTCTTTTGAACTCTTTGGTTAATTTTTTATCCAACTTAGACATTTTAATAAAATTATTTGGATAATTAATTAAGTAAAAACAAACCTCTAGTTTTTAATTTATTCATGATGTCGCAGGGGACTGGTGATCTGGTGGTCGGGTCATATTTTTTGTTTATTTATGAATAGATAACAATAAGTATCCTGATCTCCCTGTGGTCCAAATATTTTATGATTGGACCGGGTTTCATTTGTTGCATTGTGGATTCGAATGGAATATCGATTGCTCGGGGTTCTGGTGGTGCGGTTATCAATAAGGTTATGTCAAATAACTTGATTATTTAATATAATTATACTGCATCGAGCCTCATCACTACAATTATAAAATATGGTTGCAAAGAAACATCTGGTGGTTTGGTGCTTGGTTGATGAGTGTTCCCACTCTATTTCAAATTCTAAACTGTCTTTTCTTCAATTAATGGTTCTGATGACCACTGGTTAATGCACATTGAAGCGAATTTATCATATGATGTGATATGAATTAAACCCATGAAAAACAATGTTTTTTAATATGCATGTTACATACTTCATTTCTATTCGCTTATTTTATGCATTACCCTAAGCTTGTTGTAAGAAAATTGTGTAAATTCCAGGAGTAAAAGTATAGGTTGCTTCATAAATATTTTCCTTGTTAGTTTTAGCTTCCAGGTCATTGTTCAAGTTTAAATAATTTTTTTATATGATTCAAATTTTTACTCTCTGTTTCTTTCAAAACACAAGATTCAGGATGACTAACAAGGGGAAAGAAAAGTATTAGAAAGATGAGGAGGAAGAGATAGAAAGGAATCTTAATTTATCTTTTTATTTAGACATTTTTTACAAAATTGGAGTCAAGAACTGCATGGAATAATGTGAAATCTACAAATTTATTGAAGATGGAGATTTCACTTATGAGTATGAGTCCGATGTTGATGATCTTGAAGATGTTAAAAGGTCTAGTTTGCACAAAATAACATATAGACCAACTATATTACCCTACCATGACATGGTATGGTGAATTATTTCCCACATTGATATTTCTACTTGTAGAATTGTCAATTCTGCTCATAAGTCATTGGGTCTTTTAGGCATGAGGATATTTCAAATATGTACAGGTTAGAAAAATATAAAGTCAATATAGATGAAAAGTCTATTAAGGGTTTTATAGAAAAATAAATAAAAAGGAAGAAGTTCAAATAACCAATTTAATTCGGGATTAGTGGCATGATTCTTTTTCCTTCAAAATCATTTAAGATAAACTATATCCCATTCAAAAACTAACAAAATCATTTAAGATAAACTATATCCCATTCAAAAACTAAAAAAACCTCCTATGTTAGCTGCCATTATTTTGTGTTGATTATGTGGGGAAAAAGATCCTCTGAAATTTAAACTAAGATGGGTTCCCCTTATTCATCATATTTTGAAGGGTAAAATCTTCAATTGGGCCCATATACTTTTTGCCAATATCCAACAAGAAAATCACAAGAGGAACCACTAGGATATTTCCCAGGGTTTTTAATGTTTGGCTACCTGATAAATGCAGTTTGTGCAGTAAACCCTTTTCCTTTTTATATTGGAACTGGTCCATTTCTCAAGATCTGGTCCATATTCATTGTTCTAAGTTATGATTTATAAGTTGCAAAGATTATTTTTATGAAATATGTAATCATTTCATGGTTCCTTTGTATATGGATTTAAAAAACTATCAAGCTCCTAGGTTTACTCAAGAAGTCGTAAACACCATAAAATAAATAGGAGATTGGTTCATATATGAAGAATTTTCTTACATAAGAATTTATGGATGTGAGGGAGCACCTCACATTTTTCCAGGATATGTTTTGGGTAGGTCAGTGCTTAGAGAGATAAAATATCATATCATGGTTGTTGGTATAGCTTCTTCATTATCTAAAATTCGAAAAAAATAGTGGCCAACCTTTCTTATTCCATTGGGATTTTATTCTTTGTTAAATTCCAAACATGCCTTGAAAGAAGTAGAACAACTTGAGGGGATTTGGTTATCCCATGGAAATTTTAAAAGACACGACCTAACATGTCTCGTCAAAAAGCATTGTAGCATGGTGAAAAATGTTAAAGCCTATAATCATGACTATGATCCATTTGACATTATTTTCCAAAGAGCTCAAAATTATCAAGAGGTAGCCCAAAGAATTCAAGAGATGAAGAACAGTGCCAAGATGCAGGAATTTTTAGATTGTAAGTTCAACATAAATAAAGTTTTTGAAAGAAAAGAATGAAAGGCAAGGAAATATGAAAGGAAGTGTTGATCCAAATGATGATGTACAATCAGATTCAAAGTTAGAACATAGCAAACATAATTCAGCTAGTGATATGAATATTGATAAATAGAATCAAAACACAGATGATGCAGGGAAAGATGATCATGATAAAGGTAGTGAAGATACACATAAAAACATTTAGGAAAATGTAGCATCACAAACTCCTGAAAATTATGTTGAGGGAAGTAAAGGAGACAATAATACCCAAAGTGTTGAACATACGTTTTCAATAGTCATTACAACTATCACAACTATTGATACTACTCCAATTAAATCCATCCCTGGAAGATTAATTTCTACAACATTTGATTTAGACAATTTTCAACTAGCTCAAGAAATTGTTTTTCCCTTAAGCACTTATGCTTTCAGCAATACAACAAAGACCATTTTAAGGAGAAGAAACAAGAAGAGAAAAATAGATCAATCTGAGGAAACCTCACATGAATTACTTTAGATATGGAACACAACACACTTAAATGAGGGAGAATTTAAAGAAGAGGTTTTCGATGTGTTAGGGGCCTTTGTTGATGCAAATAAATGGTCTATTACCAAACTCAATTCTCAATTAAGAAAATAAAAGAAGCAAGTGGTAGAGTTGTAGGAGAAATTAAATTCTTGGGAATCTATCTTGGTCAAAGAACATCAGTACCAGGTTGATCAATTAATGGAAGAAAATAAAGTATTTGTTGATAAAATTGATAAACTTAGAGTTGAGGCAAATGTCATCATAATAGAACATGCTAAGCATTTAGTTGTTCTCTAGGAAGAAAAGAAAGGAATGTCTAGGAAGCATGAAGAGTAAATAAATTCTCTGGTGGCCTAGATCAATGAATTAAAAAGAAAACAATGAAATTATTAAAATAGAATCCATTGGTATAAGTGACAAACTTTATAATCTTCAAGAATTATTCTATGTTAAATTAAATTAAATAAAACAACAACATGACTAGTTGCTGAAGTTTAATGAGGAATCCAAAGTACAATATGAGAAACATAAGGTTGCTCACAAATACTTTGAGAAAATTAAAACATAGGAAGCAAAAGGATGACAGTGTGCCTAAAGGTTTTTCCAAAATGACCGATGAAGAAAAAATAAAAATGAAAGCTTCATTGGATTCTTGGTACAACAACTGTGACTTCTCATAGGACATGATTAAAGAAACTAGCAAGACTTTCTTAGATCTCTAGGATTCAACTTTGGATATTATTGAAGACTATGACATGCCTCATGTTTAATTTCTTAGTTAAGAAGTGACATTGCCCAATTCTCTTATAGATGTCAACCAACAAAAGAAATCGCGTACAAATGGAATCATGTAGCTCAATTTATGTAATATGGAAGCAGTCAAAGAATTAATCTTCAAAACGATAGAGTGCACCAGATCGATTGACTCTTTTCTCTCGAGATTCAAGACATAGCATAAATAAATTACCAAGAAACTTTATCAATGAAAGTTGAATGAGGATATTCTACATCCACCTCTAATTTCACAAATGCCAGAAACGTTTACTCTATGGAAAGCCTTTGTCAAAGAGAAAGAGGGTAAAATCAACAAAGAGTATACTACCAGCGAAGGAGATATTTCTTCTTGAAATTCAGGAACTAATTTGTCACTTGTGAAAAATCATTTGAACTTTTTCCATAATTGCATTTATTTTTCAATTTATTTCACATTAGATATGAAAATGCATTAATGATGCATGAGAATTGCCTTCAAAGTCAAAACGCAAGCGTGGAGGCAAAGGAACGACATCTCAACATTACAGAGTTTCAAATAAGAAATTAACTCGGAATTAAATCGCGTTGTTGAGATATTTTTGAAAGAAACATTTTTAAATATGTCGTGTTTGTAAAGTCATGAAGGACTGTAAGGGGTTGCAGTTATTGAGTGTTGACTCTTATCTGGCAATAATTGTTAGTTATTGTAATAGTACAAAGTAGGTAACCACTAAGAGTTTGATAGGATAGGTTGCATATGGGACGACGAGAGCTCGTGGAGACAGCCCTTAGATAGTTTGTTGTTGCATTGTAAAATTATTATGAGATTAGGAGGAGATGAGATAGAGATCAAAGAGATCACTAGAACATAGTAGAGTAGAAGAAATACTATGTAATTTGTTTTCATGAAGGAACAGAATAGACATAATTGTCACAAATCCTTGGACTGTGTTCATTTAACGTGTGATTGAATGAATGTGATATTATGTGTGTATGTTTATTTTCATTTTTCGTTCATGTATGATTGTTTGAGAGGTTGACTGTATGAGTTCATCACGAAACTGGATGAGTTTCAATTGTTTCTCTTCTGACACTCGTATGCAAGGTGTGCATATTGAATGAAAGGAGCGCATCGATTGAGTCTTAGAGTGACTCAAAGAAGTTTAGAGAGAGAACAAAGTAAACTTAGACTAGGTGCAAGGTGTGCACAACATCAAAGGGCGACCAAGCGTCAAAGAACCCGAAACAGAGGAATGTCGGGTGGGTGAGAAGAATTTCTTTCCAAGAAATCCTTCGATCTGAGTTATTGAAATCCCAAAAACACAAGGTGTGCGTGGGGAATCAAAATCCTTTTAAGGAAAAATCTCAGAAGGGATATCACTTTCACAAGTGTTGACGAGATCCAAGAGTCGGACTCCCAGGAGGAGCAAAGGTTCAAAACCTTTGAAGACCGAGGAATCTTCTAAGTCAGAGAGAATAAAAATCTCAAGAGGAGGAGTGACAGTGGTCATTGGATCACCGTGCAATGGATCAACATCTATCTTATCAGAGTCAGGTGCATGAGCCTTAGTGCTTCACACACTTAGGAGAGAGAATTCACCAAGGGTTGAGAACTTAGATTTCTGAAGCTCGAAGAGACAGAAACCCAAAGTAGAATCTCAATCGTCCAATTGAAAGAACAAATATGAGACGTCAGATTGTTTAGGGTAAAATTCAAGCGTCGGATCACTAGAGTGGATCTGAGCCGTCATATATCATGAGTCTGGGAGGAGTCAGGTTTGAAACTTGAGATTTTTGAAGCGCGGAGAGCCGAAGGGCCGGAGCGAATATGGACCATTGGATCCAGGAGAACACGTGTCGACGGGTCGAAATATCTAGAGGAAGGTGAAGGTCAAAGTGTTGAAACACCCAAAGCCTGAAGAGCCGAAGAGTCGAGAGTTGTCGATCTATAAGTGGCACTTGTCAACAGATTGTGAGATCCAGGTAAATTTGTTGTGGAGTTCATTTGAGAACTGAGACTACCGAACCTTGAAGCCCCGAAGTGATTTAGAGCCGTTGGATCTAGGAGAGACGTGGCATAGATCCATGCACTCCAGCTAAAGTCCCAAAGTAATCATCGATCGTTAGATCAAGAGGACACGTGACAGAAATCTGCATACTTCCCGGGGAGAGAAAAGTTGAGAGTTGAAAAGTTTGAAGTCTGGATACGTGAAGGGATCACATCCATTGATCCGAGGAGGACATGTGTTAGTGGATTAGAGTCTTCGGATAAAAGACAAAGAAGGAAAGGGTTGAAGTTTGAGAACTCCAGAGTCTGGAGTTTCGAAGTGATCAACACCATTGATTTCACAGGACATGTGTCCGCAGATCATCAGCTCCAGGAGGTTGAATTATGAAGGAAAGAGAGGTTTGAGATTTCAAACATCCGAAGTCTGGAATCGCGAAGAGATCCCGACTGTTGATAAAAAAGGGGCAGATCTGGTCCATAGATTTGAAAAGAGTAGATATGAACCGTCAATTCAGACAGTATCGTCAAGATCGTGATATCAATGATCCCATAGTATTGTGGGGAAAGAAATTGCAAGGACTTTAAAACATTGAGGGCAGGCCGCAATCCAAACGGTGGTTTTGCCAAGAGGACACGTGGAGGTTGGAGGATCATTGTGGGCCCAAAAGTAGTTTGACTTCAAACCCCTTGTGGTCACGCCCGCAATTGCTTGGTCATCGCCCAAGGTCATATCACGAGAGGGCTTATTTGAAAAGGAGCTAATGCCCAACACTCTGATATTTCGCATGAAAGCGAAAGGGAATACCATGGGTGTCATTTAAACCTGCACCAACAAGTCGAAAGGGCCTGTGTGTAGTCACAGATCGAGACCATTGAGGTTTCAAAGAGTCATTTGACTCAAGAATCGAATATCCTTTGACCGGGAGGTCGTGTATCCCTACGAGGGAGTAGGGGAGCTACATAAGGTGGTATCAGAGATGATATTGAGTTTGTTTGCAGACAAAGAAGAAAGGAGGTAAGTTGGTATCAATTGTGGTATCTAGATTTTTATTTATGTTTGTAGGTGACATAATGGAATCATGCCACCCAGAAGGCATAGAGCGAATGCATAAATGGAAGAAGAAATGAGGTGACTCAGAATGAGACTGGATGCCATGGAAAAAACACAGAGAAGAGCACCAGATGCTAGAGATATCAATGAAGCTGAGAGTGATGAAGAAGAGGTCGAAGAAAATGTGGCAGAGGATGCTACACAAGATCGCTTAATAAAAGCTGTTTCAAAGATAGGAGCCATAGAAAGAATAGAGGTACCAATGTATGAAGGAAATTTGGAAGTTGAAGAATTGTTAGATTGGGTACGTGCTATGGACAAATACTTTGATTATGAAGATGTCAAAGAAGACAAGATGGTGAAGCATGAAGTGACAAGATTGAAGGGTCATGCAAAACTATGGTGGGATGAACTGCAATCCGAACGCAGGAGAAATGGTAAGAAAAAAAAAAAAAGTTGGGATAGGATGGTAGCCAATCTGAAGGCCAAATTTATCCCGAAGGATTACCAAATCAATCTGTTCAGAAGATTGCAAAACCTGGGACATAAGAGCTTATCAGTGAAGGAGTACACTGAGGAATTTTACAGACTGAACATCGGGGCTGGAAAGAAAGAAAATGAGGATGAAAAGACAGCAAGATATATCAATGGGATGAGATATGAAATACAAGAGAATATCAACATGATGCCATTTAGTACAGTCTAGGATACTTATCAGGCAGCCTTGAAATCTGAAGAAAAATTGTCCAGGAAACAAAGCCAATGAAGCAAAGGAGAAAATTCAAGCAGAGGTAAGGGAACCAACAAAGAGAAGTTCTAAAAGTCGAAGAATGAAGCTAACAAACAACATAGTCACCATGAGAAAGATGGAATTTCTAGAGAAGGACAACATGGTGGAAGAAGTTCTTTTTCCATAGGAAGAGGAAGAGAAAGATCCAGAGGAGACGTAGTTAGATGCTATACCTGTGGAAAACAAGGACACAAATCTTGGGAATGTCCCCAGAGAAAGAAAGAAGGAGGAGGTCAAGAACATGTTGCTGAAGCACAAAGCATGTGGAAGCAGAAGCAATAGAAGGAGGAAGGAACCTCATGATGAGGAAGATTCTCCTTAAACCAGAGAAGGAACCAGAGGAATCAGTTCAGCGAACAAGCCTGTTCAAAAATACTTGCAAGGCGAAAGACAGAGTTTGCAAGGTGATTATAGACTGTGGGAGCACTGACAATATAGTATCCACAGAGATGGTGGAGAAGCTAGAGTTGAAGACAACTGCACATCCAAACCCATACAAGGTATCATGGTTGCAGAAAGGTCATCAAGTGATGGTAAGTCAACAATGCCAAGTTGAATTTAAAATAGGAGGTTATACGGATGAAATATTGTGTGATGTAATTCCTATGGATGTCTGTCATATTTTATTGGGGAGACCATGGCATTTTAACATAAAAGTTATTCATGATGGAAGAAAGAATACTAACACCCTAGAAAAGAATGGTAGAACACATATGTTGTTACCAATAGAAGACAAAGAGCAAAAGAGGGAAGCTAGTTCAAGTATACTTCTCATGAGTGGGAAGGAACTCTTGAATGAAGTCAAGAATGAGAAATAAATGTAGTTTGTTGTAGTGACGAAGCCTAGAGTTATCCTTAAAAATAATTATGTGGAATATTTTCCTGAAGAAATCCAGGAACTATTAGAAAACTTTGTTGACATAGTAGTGGATGAGTTACCTCACTCATTGCCACCCATTAGGACTATAAGCCATCACATTGACCTTATTCCAGGAGTTGGTTTACCAAACAAAGAAACTTATAGGTTGACACCTAGAGAGAATGAGGAAATCAAAAATCAAGTCCAAGATTTGTTGGATAAAGGTTTAGTCAGGGAAATCCTAAGCCCATGCGCAATACCAACTGTGTTAAGTCCAAAGAAAGATGGAGGATAGAGAATGTGTACAGATTCCAGACCCATCAATAAGATAACCTTTAGGTATAGATTTCCTTTACTGAGGATGGATGACTTGATGGATTGTTTGAGTGGAGCGAGCTATTTTTCCAAGATAGACTTGAAGAGTGGATATCATCAAATAAGAATGAGAGAGGGAGATGAATGGAAAACAACATTCAAGACAAATGAAGGATTATTTGAATCGTTGGTCATGCCATTTGGGTTGAAAAATTCACCAAGCACATTTATGAGGTCAATGAATGAAGTGTTGAAAGAATTCATAGGAAAATTTGTCATAGTATATCTAGATGACATACTAATATTCAGTAAGACAAAGGGAGAACACTTAAGATATTTGACATCAGTGATGGAAAAGTGGCAGTAGGAAAAACTGCTGATAAATCTGAAGAAAAGTTACTTTATGAAGAAGGAACTCATATACTTGGGTTTCATAATCTTTTCAAATGAATTGAAGATGGATCCATAAAAGCTGAGAGTGATCAGAGAATGGCCATCGCCAAGCAACATATTTGAGGTAAGAAGTTTTCATGGGTTAGAAATATTTTATAGAAAGGTTATCAGAAATTTCAGTGGTATATGTGCACCCATGCTGGACACTGTGAAAAAGAAACACAAGTCCTTCAATTGGACAGAGGAAGTTGAAAAATATTTCAAAGTGTTGAAGGAGAAGATCACAGGACAACCAATTCTGGTCTTGCCATATTTTGGAAAAAACATTTCAAGTGAGATGTGATGCAAGTGGATTAGCTATTGGAGCAGTCTTGAGTCAGGGTAATAGGCCAATTGCTTATTTCAGTGAGAAGTTGAATGACGCCAAGAAGAATAATTCCACATATGACAAAGAATTTTATGGAGTGATTCAAGCTTTGAAGAAGTGGAGACACTATCTAATTCCTAAATAATTTGTCTTGTACAGTGATAACCAAGCTTTGAAATTTATTACTAGGCAAGAAAAATTTAATTAGAGACATGCAAAATGGGTAGAATTTATGCAGAATTTTACTTTTGTTATTAAACATATTGTTGGAACTGGTAACAAAGTTGTATATGCTTTGAGCAGGAGGAGTTTAATTGTACAATAATTCCAAGTGGAGACCTTAGGGTTTGAACACCTCAAGGAGATGTACCGAGAAGATACAGATTTTAAGGAAGATTATGAGGCATGAAAGAATCCTTTATTGGGAGACAAAATCCTGTGGACTGAATAGTTGATCCAGGATGGATTATTGTTCAAGGGAAGCCAATTGTGCATACCAAAATGCTCAATGAGGGATAACCTGCTGAAGGAGAAACGCAGTGGAGGTTTAGCTGGACATTTTGGTCACAATAATACATTTTCACAGTTGAGTAATTCGTATTATTGGTCGAGCATGAGGGCAGAGATGAAAAGGTTTGTGAACAAATGCATAATTTGTTAATATGAAAAATGAAGACAATAGAACACTGGTTTGTATAAACCATTACCGATTCCATAAAGGTCATGGGATGCAATCAGTATGGATTTTGTTTTAGGATTGCCTAGAACTCAGAAAGGGAGCGATTCCATATTCGTTGTTGTGTACCGATTTTCAAAAATGGCACATTTCATACCATGCAAGAAGACAAACTAGGCTACACACATCACTAATTTGTTTTTCAGAGAAGTAGTGAGACTACATGGATTGTCGAGGAGCATAGTCTCGGATAGGGACAAAAAATTTGTAGGACACTTTTGGAGGACTCTATGGAAAAGGCTGGGGACGAACTTGTCCTTTAGTTCAACATTTCACCCTCAGACAGATGGATAGAATAAAGTAGTAAACAAGAGTTTGGGAAACTTGTTGAGAAGTTTAGTCACTGAGCAAGGTCGGCAATGGGATCAGATTCTGGCACAAGCAGAATTTGCATTCAACAATTCATTGAACAGGAGCACAGGGAAAAGTCCATTTGAAATTGTGTATGGTATACAACCAAGAGGGATTACAGAGTTGAGATATCTGAATCAAGATGAATTCAAAAGTGTTGGAGAAGAATATTTTGCAGCAGAAATGCAAAAACTCCATGACAGAGTCAAAGGACAGCTACATAACAACAACCTGAAATATAAGAGCAGAGTTGATCAAAAGAGGAGAGAAGTTCAATTCGAGGTTGGAGATGAAGTTTTAGCTCATTTGAGAAAAGAAAGGTTTCCAAGAGGAACGTATAACAAGTTAAAGATGAAGAATATAGGACCATGCAGGATTCTCAGAAAGTTCGTAGCCAATGCTTACGAAATTGAGTTTCCAGACAATGTTGGGATATCACCGATATTCAATGTTGCAGACCTGTATCCTTACATGAGAGATGAGGCAGGAGAATCAGATGATCAGAAAGAAGTTCCGTGGGAAGAACAATTGCCCACAACAAAAAAAACTCATATGAAGAAAATCATTGAACAAAGAGATGGAAAGAAGACCAGGAGGAAGACATATCCTGAATATTTAGTGAAGTGGAAAGATCATCCAATGGAAGATGCAATTTGGGTCACAGAACCTGATATTTTGAAGCATGGAAAGACAATGCAGGAGCTCATGGATGGGATTCCATGAAAATTTTAACCAGAGGAGTATGATGTAGGAGCATTGCCTTCAAATTCAAAACTCAAGCGTGGAGGCAAAGGAATGACATCTCAACATGACAGAATTTCAAATCAGAAATTAAATCAGAATTAAATCAAGTTGTTGGGATATTTTTGAAAGCAACATTTTTAAATATGTCGTGTTTGTAAAATCGTGAAGGACTGTAAGGGGTTGCAGATATTGAGTGTTGACTCTTATCTGGCAATAACTGTTAGTTATTGTAATAAGACAAAGTAGGTAACCGCTAAGAGTTTGATAGGATAGGTTGCAGACAGGACACCGAGAGCTCATGGAGTCGATCCTTAGATAGTTTGTTGTTGCATTGTAAAATTATTATGAGATTAGGAGGAGATGAGATAGAGATCAGAGAGATCAGTAGAACATAGTAGAGTAAAAGAAATACTATGTAATTTGTTTTCATAAAGGAATAGAACATACATAATTCTCCCAAATCCTTGGACTATGTTCATTTAACGTGTGATTGAATGAATGTGATAGTCTGTGTGTATGGCTATTTTCATTTTCGTTAATGTATGATTGTTCGAGAGGTTGACTGTATGAGTTCATGACAAAACTGGATGAGTTTCAATTGTTTCTCTTTTGACACTCGTATGCAAGGTGTGCATATCGAACGCAATGAGCGCGTCAACTTCAGCCTCGAAGTGACTTAGAGATGTTCAAAGAGAGAACAAAGGAAACTTAGACCAGGTGCAAGGTGTGCACAACATCAAAGAGTGACCAGGCATCGAAGAACATGAAACAGAGGAACGCCAGGTGGGAGAGAAGAATTTATTTCCAAGAAATCCATCGATCTGAGTTATCAAAATCCTGAAAACATAAGGTGTGCGTGGGGAATCAAAATACTTTTAAGGAAAAAGCTCAGAAGGGATAGAACTTTCACAAGTCTTGACGAGATCCAAGAGTCAGACTCCCAGGAGGAGAAAAGGTTCAAAACCTTTGAAGACCAAGGAATCTTCTAAGTCAGAGAGAATCATAAGCTCAGGTGGAGGAGCAACAGTGGTCGTTGTATCACCATGCAACAGATCAACAACCGTCTGATCAGAGTAAGGTGTACGAGCCTTAGCGCTTCGCACACTTAGGAGAGAGAATTCAACAAGGGTTGAGAACTGAGATTTTCGAAGCCCGAAGAGTTGGAAACCTGAAGTAGAATCTTAGTCATATGATCACAGGAACAGATCTGAGCCGTCAGATTGTTCGGGGTAAAATTAAAGCATTTGATTGCCAGAGTGGATCTGAGCCATCAGATATCGTGAGTCCGGGAGGAGTCAAGTTTGAAAATTGAGATTTCTGAAGTGTAGAGAGCCGAAGGGCTGGAGCGAATCTAGACCATTAGATCCAGGAGGACACATGTTGATAGGTCGAAAGATCCATAGGAAGGTGAAGGTCAAAGTGTTGAAACACCCGAACCCCGAAGAGTCAAAGAGTTGAGAGTCTTCGATCTATATGTGGACACTTGTCAACATATCACGAGATCTCGGTAAAGTTGTTGTGGAGTTTAGTTGAGAACTGAGATTGCCGAACCTCGAATCCCCGAAGTGATTCAGAGCCATCAGATCTAGGAGAGACATGGCATAGATCGATGCACTCTAAGTAAAGTCCCGAATTAATCGTCGATCGTTAGATCAAGAGGACACGCGACAAAAATCCCCATACTTTTTGGGGAGAGAAAAGTTGAGAGTTGAAAAGTTCGAAGTCTGGATACACTAAGGGATCGCAACCATTGATCCGAGGAGGACACACATCAGTGGATTAGAGTCTTCGAATAAAATCCAAAGAAGGAAAGGATTGAAGCTTGAGAACTTTGGAGTCCAGATTTTCGTAGTGATCAACACCATTGATTTCATGGGACAGGTGTCTGCAGATCGTCATCTCTGGGAGGTTGAACTACAGAGGAAAGCGAGGTTTGAGATTTCAAACGTATGAAGTTCAGAATCGCGAAGAGATCCCAACCGTTGATCAAAAAAGGGGTAGATCTAGTCCGTAGATTTGAAAATTGTATATCTGAACTATTAATTCAGACAGTATCGTCAAGATCATGAGATCAAAAATCTTGTAGCATTGCGGGGACAAAAGTTGTGAGGAATTTAAAACATTAAGGGCGGGTCACAATCCAAACTGTGGTTTTGTCAAGATGACACGTGGAGGCTGGAGGAGCATTGTGGGACCAAATGTAGTTTGAATTCAAACCACTTGTGGCTGTGCCCACAATCATGTGGTCATCACCCAAGGTCATATCACAAGAGGGCTTATCCGAAAAGGAGCTAACGCCCAACACTCTGATATTTCGCATGAAAGCGAAAGGGAAGACTGCGAGTGCCATTTAAACCTGCACCAGCAAGCCGAAAGGGCCTGTTTGTAGTCACAGATCGAGACCATTGAGGTTTTAGAGAGTCATTCAACTTTAGAATCAGAGATCCTTTGACCAGGAGGTCGTGTATCCCTACGGGGGAGTAGGGGGGTTGCATCAATTATTGTTATCAAGATTACTTTTTATATTATTAACAATTGATGTATTCATATGTATAGTTAAATAAGCTTCATGAACTTTTTCCAATAACGTATTACTCATCATTGTATCTCATATATGATATCTATGTTAAAATTTAATTGGTTGTCAAAAGAACAAATATTCTTGTTGTGATGAATGGGATATTCTTTTATTACAATGTGGATGGTTTTATGGCATTATGAAATCTTATTATTGAAACTATGTTTCATTTATGTGAGTTTAGATATATAATCTTTTCTTTGATTACAATTAAATGTGGATATAATTGTTGTTATCTTCCTTAAGTTACATCAATTATTTATGCTTAACAATTTATGACAATGATGAACTTTTTCTTTTCTTGGAAATTAATCATTTAGATCTACATATTTAAATTTAAATATTGCTCTTGGCTTAGATAGAATAGGTTAATTAATTTTCCATTTTTGAAATTTAGATTAACATACATTTCATCAATGGCAAACCGATCTTTAGTGGCAAATTGATCCCACATATCGGTTGGAAGCTACCATCCCAAATGAGAACACACCTTATTGGGGTTTGTGATTAGGTAGCTATCCTCTGTTGCAGGAAGGAATTTTTTCGCCTGTCAACAACTGGTGCTAGAAGGAGGACTGAGTGACATGCATGGATAGTATAGAATCTCGCGGTATCCATTGATCCCAATAATTTCATTTCAAATCACCTCCAAGGAGGACCCCTAAATCTACCAATGGAATTTCATTTCTTAAAATAATTTTGGTGTCCAATTCACCTAGTTTTATTGAAAATCCATGGAAGTTAGAATCCCAAAACAACCATGTTTCTTCATAATAGATTGATCTTTTGTATTATGCAATTTCTAAATAAATATCCATAATAAATCCACAACTACAATTATCTAGGGTTTGACAAGAGCACATAGTAAGGAAATTGGCCAAACCCTTATTGTGTTCATAATTCCTAAAAAAAAAAACTTCTTAGGAAAGAGAAAGCTAGTGAGATAAATTTCATCTTTGAACCTAATTGTATGGCTTATCTTTCAAATATATTAAGGGGATCATACAATATTAATGATTCATTAATTGATTTCCAGTTAAAAGTTAGTTCTCGTAAATCACCATCTCCCCCATAGAGACCCCCTCACTCCTGTTGGATATCAACCACTGTCTTTGTAAGAGAGTCCTAGAAAAACCCATCAAGGATGTCAAAGATATCCCCAAAGTAGAAATATGGCTGGAGTACCAAGGAGACAATGGATTGCACCAGGAGATGTTATAGCTCCTGGTCCTGCTCATGACCTTCCTAAACATCTAGATAAATTCCTTCCCAAATTCGATCATGATAATAGGGAATCTCCTCAAGATCATTTTAGCAAATTCATGTTAACAATTAACCTAATGAGTGTTTAACATGAAGATGTTGTTTGTCGATTATTTCCATACACATTTCAGGGAAAAACATCCATGTGGTATTTTTCATTACCACAAGGATCTATCTCTAATTGGAATGATTTTGAAACTTTTTTTATGAATAAATTTGGCAAGGATGAAGCCCCAACAATGTTGTTATTAGAGTTTTCAAGGATCAAAATGACCCCTAAAGAAACAATTAAAGATTTCAATCAATTTTTTTTTACATTGATGAATAAAATTCCAGAAGATTCTAGGCTTGTTGATAATGTGATTATTGAATTTTATACTACAACTTTGCCTTCTTCATTTGTGGTTTTTGTCAAAAGAGATGGGAAAAACACATTAGATGAGACATTTGAATATACATTAGATGTAGAAAAGGGAAATCATGAGTATTGCAGGTGTTATAACCATATAATTTATAGGATCAACTGGTGACTGAAATGTTATCTCTTTAAGTGTTTTTGTTTGTCAAATGATTTTCCATTCTGCAAATAATTTGAGAAAAAGAAAAGAAAAACAAAAAGAAAAAAGAAAAGAGAAAGAAAAAGAAAAAGAAAAAGAAAAGAAAGAAGAAGAATAAAATAGGGCATAAAAGAAATTCAACAGAGTCTCATGCAATAACAATGATTTGGTCCATACCGTTCAAGCATGGCCAAGTTCTTTTAAATTGATGTTGATAGGAGTAGTGAATAAGCTTGGCTAAACTGTTTAATATTATCCAAGTGATTTAGGTTAGCTAGTGAATAAATTTGACCAAACTGCCTAATCTTGGTCAGATAACCCCAGGATAGAGTAATTTCTTACTCCAACAATTTAATCTAGGCTAATTGTCACAGGTAATTAGGTTAGAGCATAGGGTAGTTTGCTTTATCTCAATAAAACAAGCATGATGATCAATGTTGAACCATATCTTTGAGGCTTAAAGGCTTGATGTTTAACCCCCCATGGTGATAAAGACAGGGAAAGCTTGGGCAAACCCACAAAACACACTTATCCTAAGTTTTTGAGAAAATATGATGTTGCGTTGACCGAATAAAGACCACGCATTGATGAATGTCTAGAGAGCGGGCGCCCAGATCTATGGTTGACAAGTCTTTCCGGACCCCCCCCCGACCGTTCTACCTTTAACAGTGGGGGGGTGTCTAGAATCAGAGATAACGAAGGCACACATCTAAATAGCTGAGGCGCCATTGCCTTCATCAATGACTGAGATTGAATTCTGGACCCCACCGACTGTTCTAATTTTAATGGTAGGGGGGGGTCCAGAATGTTGGTTAAATATCGCGCACAGATTGATGGTCCAAGAGCAGGCACGCTGATGGACGACTCATGGTTTTTTTCGGACACCCCTGACCGATTTTTTTTTAACGGAGGGGGGGGGTCCATAATGGAATGTTTTCTGGCAAGCCCCTTATCTCTACGTGGCAAGAATCCATTGGTTCCGAATCCCACCGCTTATTACTGTCTAACATATCATGTCACCTCATGACGTCATTTTACATCTTTTTCCCTAAGGGTCACGTCTCATAAATCTGTCATTCCATTCCCCTGTTCACCCATTACGAATCCTTTCACTGTGGTCACTTCCCCCAATCAATACCCACCACGTCGCCTGGTCATTTTCACCAGTCATTTTCACCTGCCATCTCACGCTTCAAATGACCCATTGGCAATTTATTATAGGCTAACCTATCTGTTAGCCTGCTAATCTGTCTCCCGCACCCAACAGGTATCTGTTTGCTCAAAACTACCTTCACCCTTCATTCCCCCATCATTTACCCTGTCGTTGCACCAGAGAGAATTTTCCCCGTTTTCCTCTCCTTTTCAGTCAGTTGCCCAAAGCCACAGTCATCCCCGCTAACTTTTTTTTTTACCTGTAGGTATTATTACAGTGATGGCACCAAAATCAAAGAAAACAAAGGTCGAGGAAAATCCTTTCCTCCCACCTCCTGTCGACCTCGACAGGATCCCTCTCGCAGACAAAGACCATTTAATCATAGACACCAGATGCACATTCGACTTCACAGATTTACAGTCATGGATAAAGGACATTTTCTTGGACCAAAGTGATGAAATTGGGCTCTGGGAGTCAAACTTTCCCCTATATATTTTCCCCCAGGTTCATCATTTCCCCAAATTTGCCCTTAAATGCCAGGCCCATTACATCCCTGACCAAAAATCCATAGTGTCCTCATCAGGAGAAATTATTTTCCTCATCACACCTGAAACCATTGATCAGATGATGCAGATACCCAGAGCCGAATCCGCCTCACCTTTCAATCTTGAAATTATCACAGAGCTATACGAGAAACTATCATTCCCCCAAAGAGATCATATTTTCGATATTTTTCTCCCACAAGCCGCTCAGCTCCCCACTACAAATCCCCCGTATTCTTCCTTCCTGTTCTCAGTGAAGGGAAACCAGGTCATCTCGTCGCTCTGCGCCCTGCTTGGGTATTTTTCGGATCAATGGGTGGATGCACCCATATTGGGTTTTCTGTCCATTTTCTCCACAGATGAGAAACCCACCACTCAGTTCGACTACAACACTTTCCTGGCAGAAAATATTCATGAGAAATTCTCAAATTTCGCCACAGAAGGCATGTTCCGGTATTCCTCAATACTGGCTTACATGTTCATTTCTTCTAAGTGGACAAATTTTCCTTTTCAATGCAGAAGATGGACAAGGATGGGAGGTCGCAGGCAGTAACAGCGTGGACTTTGCTGTTCGGACAAAACTCTACAGAATTAAGTTTCAAGCAGTTTATCGAGCAGTCCTACCATCCAGTGGTGAGCATGCTCAGTGGGAGACCTGAGCCGAGAATAAATGAGGAAATTCAGAGGATCTTACACCTTTCAGACCTTGCAAAAATGGGATACTGGTACCTATACCAAGACCACACAGAAATCAGAGTGTATGGGTGCGAATTGGCTCCATACAAGTTTCCTAAGTATCTTCCCGTCAGGATATTTTCCCTAGAATATATAAGACAAATGATTAACTCAGATGGCATACATTTTGTGTCTTTGAAAAAGAAGCTAGCCACTGTGGCTAAAGATAGTTCGAAGTTCTCAGGAATACAGGGCAGTATCACAGGCAAGGCATTTTTAGAAGCTTTCCAATCAGACATCAGCATACAGCATGAGATTCAGTACATTTTCATCATCAAGCCAACTTTTGCCAAATATACGGAGATGGATGAAGTATACCGAAGATTGCTCAAAGTCAGTGTTCCCAGTAACCTTCGATGGGAAGAGTTATGCAGTCTGATAGAGTAGGCAATGAGGTGTCCAAGCCTAGTCATCTATCCAGTCAGACGAGGTCGTGTAGAGGCCTCATCAACGGTTCACCCCAGAAATCAGCATGAAGTTTCAACACATCATCAAACAATTTCCTAAATTTTTGCATCTTGTTAAGTTAGTTAGCTAAATTTAGATTTGCCACGTCCTGATCTTTAATGACAGGGTCGTATGTAATTTTGATTATAAATACTTTAAACTTTGAAGTATCGAGAGTTGATCTTTACACCCTGCAAGCTACAAAGACTGTAATTTTTATCAAGAGATCTTCTAGTAATACAAAGAGACGTTTCACAGGATTCTTGTGTGTTATTCATTGGTGATGTTTTCTCTTCTATGTTGAATGTTCCTCTAGCTCAGTTTTCATATTGTTTTCCAATCTAATCTTTTAAAAGTAATGCATGTTGTAGGATTTATCTTTGTATACCCTGTTTTCCGACTTTGAAAGGTTTTAATGTTTATCTTCTGATATTACAGTGAAGAAATTCTTAAATTATTCTTCATTTTAATTGATATTCTCATCTTTTCTGCTATTCGTCACTTTATTGCTAAAGAATCCAACAAATGCGGTATCTTTCCCTGTGAAAATAATCTTTTGTTTCTGTTTAGATTTCTATCTTTATAATACAGACCCCATAACCCAACGGAGGCGTAAACCCTTTTCAGCCAACTTAACAAAAAACAACAAACCTTTTCAATATTATTTTATTTTATATAACTAGCCTAATATCTTAAAGTTAAAACATAACTAAATCATACAGAGAGATCCCTCTTTGAAACTGGTAGGGCTAGATTCCAGTTTCGAAGTGGTTGGATTAAGTTATCTCTTGTAAATTTCTTCTACCCTGACAACCTCTGGGAATTTACAGGGTGTTAACAACAGGAATGGAACCAACAGAAGAGAAAATAATTTTTTCACTTACTGGGAAACAAAATGAAATCAAAACCACAGATGAAATGAAAGACAAAGAAATTGTTGACATAGATATTCTTCAAAGAATAATAAAAAATATTTCAAATGATATCATAGATATATAGAAAAATTCAGGTGAAATTTCATCTTAGAAGAGACCATGGAAACCTCCTTTTAGGAGAAATCCTCCACCTCCTAATAATCAAAACATTTCTCCTAAAGAAATACACCTTGAAGAATTTTCTCAAGATCCTTATTGTCAATATCATGAAGCAAATCATTCTGTGAAAAATTGTCCAACCTTTATTAACATGTTTAAAGTTTTTGTTTCAATGGAAGAAGAAGAGGAAGGACAAATAAATCAAGAGGAGTGAAGAGATGATCAAAAACTTGAGTCATAAATTAATTTCACATGGGATATTGCTCATGGAATAACAAGTGATGATGAAGAGGACACAACTGAAGAAACATTTGTTTCCCAAACGAGAAGTAAATTTCTCCCTCACACTTGTGAAACAACGACTACTTCATCCCATTCCAAAAAATTAGTTTGTACAAACATGATGAACTCCATTAATCAAGGTGGATATCAGTGGCCGCCCACCTATTCCATTGACTCAAAGAACAATTTTCCACTTTGGTAGTTTTTCTACAGTTTTTTGGGTCTTGAATTTCTGGGGCCATTTTGAGGTCCCAAACGACGTTTTTTTTACATTGCGGGGACCAAGAAATGACTGAAGGCTTTTGCCTGGGCCAAGTTGGAATCTGTACTTCTCAACTGGACCTTTCCTATGAGGTATTGAGTTCCCTAAACGAAGATTGTATGAAAATTTTACGCCCTCGAAAAGTTGATGTATAAACCACCCCTATGATCGGGGCCCACAAACCTTTTAGTGTTTCATCTCCTGGGATTAGGGTTTTGGATGTTTAGGGTTTTATCATTAATTCTTTATGTTAAAAAGGCATTTTGAGCCTCATTGTAAACATCTTGTTGTGAACAAGTGTAGTTGTCACATCTCTTCTCAGAGATAAGCTGCTACCATTCTAGCGAGTTCATTTACTCTGTATTTTTACAGTTTATGTACATTTATTTCATTAATAGAAATTGTGTATTACTGTATCTCTGTGTTTCTTGAAATTTATCTATGTATTTCCTTATTATATATCTGCCTTATTTTTGTTCTCAAAATAATCTAGATCAATGGTATCAAAGTAGTCTACTCCTTGTCCTTTCTTAGTGCATGTCCTCAATGAGGTCAAGCTATAGAGAGTTGGGTCTCAAGATAGTTTCTCTTGAGGACAAAAACTCTTGCAAGCCCGAGCAGTTTCCCATGGAGAAAGAAAAGAGAGGCGAGGGAGTAGGAGATCCCATCAAGTTGTTGCTCGCGGAAGCCCTCATGCAACAGAGGAAGAAGATGATGGATATTTTTTCCCAAATTCGTCGATGGCTGCTGACAACAACATATGCATCTTCATCAAGTGGTCAATTTGGAAGCATCGCCCCCTTAAAGGTACAATTTAATTTTGATATTCCCATATTTGAAGGTTAGATAGATCTGGATACTTTGGAAAAGTGGTTAAATCTACTAGAAGTTTATCTCTATGTTCACAATTTTTACGATAGGGAAAATATCACCTTTGCACTCCTTAAGGTTGTCCTCCATGTCAAATATTGTTGAGATACTTACTATGAGAAAATATCCACAGAGGAGTCTAGAATATTTGAGGTTGATCCCACATGGGAATATTTTATGGATACCATCAAGGAACAATATTACCATGTTGGAAACTATGACAACCAATACATGTTATGGACCAAACTGCATCAGGAGAGGGACCAAATAGTGTTGAATTTCAAAAATACATTCCATCCATTGCGCACCAAGATGGGTATCAAAGACTTCAGGAGACATCTGTTTCTAAAATAACATGGGTGTCTACAAAGGTACATCCAAACATAAATGAATTTTATGGACATCACACAACTGGGAGTCACATATCGATATGATGTCAAAATCAAGTAGAAATTTGAGAAGTGAAAAAAGAGAAAGTTCGGGTCTGCAAATCCACAACAACCAAAGTATGGTAAAGGAGACCCTAACTCATAGAACAACCAATCTCCAAATAACCAGTCCAAGCCATAGGAAAAGAAGGGTAATGAGAAGATGAAGGACACTAGAAAGTGGTGCGACTTCCACAAAATCCATTGGAAAAAAATCAATGAATGTCACTGGAAACAATCATTGGTGGTCAATCTCAAAGAAAAAGAGTCGATCCCTCACTGGGAATATGATTTAGAAAACAATAATAGGAAACATATCATTGATGAGGAACCCACTGTTATCATTGCGACCACACCAATCCAACCAGAAGAACCAGAGGAGCCCAAGGAGGAGGAATGCCTATTCTAGTCATAGATGTGGGTGAAGGGGAACCCACTACATTTTATTGTTTATGGAAGAAGACAAAAAAACCTCATATCAGCAGAGGTCATCAAGCAGTTGAATTTGATGACAACACCACACCTGCAACCATATAACATCGAGTGGCTTTGCCAGGGACGATATCTTTGCATTAGTCAACATTGTCACCTATCTTATGGCAGCAATCCCTTCAAGGATGAGGTACTGTGTGATGTTTCCCCATTGGAAGTTTGTGATGTTATTTCATGCCAACCATATATGTGGAAAATTCATATTATTTATGAGTCTTGACCATTTAGTTTCATTATTACTTTGGGGGGTCAACTCTATAGGATACTAGAGGTAGTTCCAACTATTGTATCAACAAAATAGTGCCACAAAGTAGTCTCTCATACCACAAAGTTTAGCTTCTTCTCTATTAAGTCAGAAGGTAAAGTTATCCCTTACACTTTTGAAACAATGACTACTTCATCCACTTCCAAAAAAATAGTTTCTACAAATAGGTTGAACTCCACTGATCTAGGTGGATATAGGTGGCCACCCACCTATTCCACCGACTCAAAACACAATTTTCCACCTTGGCATTTTTTTTTATGGTTTTTGGGGTCTTCAACTTTCAGGGCCGTTTTGAGGCTCTAAACGATGTTTTTTTATGTTGTGAGGCCCAGGTTATAAAAAAAAGGATCTGGCCTGGGCTCAGTCAGAATGTGTACTTCTCAGCTAGACCTTTTCAACGAGGAATCTAGCACCCCAAATGGAGATCGTATGCAAAAGTTACACCCTTGGGAGGTTGACATATCAACTACCTCCATCGAGGCACACAAAACTTTTGGTGTTTCATCTTCTGGGGTTATGGTTTTGGATGTTTAGGGTTTTCTCATTAATTCTTTACATTTAAAAGGCCTTTTGAGCCTCATCGTAAACATATTCTTGTGAGCATCCATCATATATTTTCTTAGAGATAAGATGACACAATTCTAGCGAGTTCATTCACTCTGTATTTTTACAGTTTTTGTACATTTATTTCATTAATAGAAATTGTATGTTAATGTGTCTTTGTGTTTATTGCAATATATCGATGTATTTCCTTATTATATCTCCCGCTTCATTTCGTTCTCAAAATAATTTGGATCATCCACTCAAAACAAACAACCTGTTAATTTTGATATTCTCGATTATGATCTTGTAGAAGACATGAAAAATACTAGAGCCAATATTTCATTTTATGAATCAACTAAATTAATGCAACAAAAAAACAAGTTGATTCATGCTCTACAAATTAATTCAGGAAAAAAAAAGAGAAAAAAACTTAAAATATTTCATCAAATGTCAATGATTCCTTAATTGGAGATAAATATGGTTCACATGCACCTCCATTTCTTTTGACTTTTGAAATTTTCAGCAGAAATGTACATAATTGTTTAGTGGATTCATGGGCTTCATGTAATGTCATGACTTACTATGTGCGCATGAAGCTTAATATAGAGCCTAAAAAATATACTATACAAATTGTACAGTTGAACATATCGAATGATAAATTTTTAGGGGAATTAAAAGGAATCTTCATGAGGTTAGCATCAAATCCAAAAGTTCACTAAATCATTAATATTATTGTAGTTGACATTCCAGAGTCATATGGTTTTCTTTTAAGTAGAGATTGGTTAGAAGAAATTCATGGCTATTTTTCAACTAATTGGTCACATCTTTGGTTATCATTTAATGGCTGACCTAATCAAATAAAGGTTGAACAAGAAAGACACATGAAGTATATTGTCATAGATTTAAATGAACCTAATGAACCAATAACGTTTTCAAATTCAATGTAACACAACCGACCCCCTTATTCTCACTTAGGTTGATGGGGTGTAAAAATTCCTCTCCTGTCAAACATGTATTCTCTTTAATTAAACCTCACAGATGGATTCAACTATGTAATATATTCTAACGATTTTAATGCTCAAAACTGATCTTCATATCAAAAGATACAACCTCCCAACTATTCTCGAGCTCTTATTTTCAAATCCACCTCAATACCACGTGGTGTCTACACGACACCTTGACATTTGTGCCATACAATGTGGTACTGATGTAGCATTGATGTGGAACCTACCTAATCATTGCTTAGGGATTTCTAACCACATAACCTAGCTTGTCGTCGACGTTACTTAGGTGGAACACCAAGCATTTGGAGTTGAAATATTTGACGACGATCCACCCATCATGTTCACTTCCAGATCCAACGTCTCTAGCTCCATCGACAATTCCAACTAGCACAGAATCTAAGTCCAAGTCTGCAATGTACCTCATAGTATAGGGGTGGGGCCCATGGGGATCCATGGATGAGATCACATCTTGCATATCCTCTGATCAATGATGTAGATCTTCTCCCTACCTCCATCATCATTGATGTTCTTGGTCAACACCCAACTCACTAACCTTCTATCCCTGACAATGATGCCTCAAGAATCAATAGTCCATATCTACTGGGTTGTAGATCTGATGATTGAGATTTAAGGCACTTTTGAACTAGATATGATCATGTTATCACTCCAAGAAACTCCTTAGGGTTGTAGGCTAAGGATGCTTGGTAACTTAGAAATAATGGTTTTATGTGTTTGGGACAATGGGGTCTTTAATGATTTATGTAAGGAACAACTCATCACACATCTAACGATACAGTGCTTTCAGGAAACAATAATCCGATCAAATAATTGAAAGAGAGGATGGATAACACTATTCTTGATTTACCAATACAAGGGAATGTAGGGCTTAATACAAGACAGAGAGAAATCCTTTAATTTCAAGTCTATGAGCTCAATAAAGAGATAACAGTATTTATGAACTAAAATAAACTAAAAGCAAAGTACAGAAAATGAAAGATGGACAATTATGATATTGCAAACGAAAGGAAACTGAACTTTATTTCTGCAAAAAGAGTCTATACAGTGGCATATAATATCTCCCAGTTTGAACCCTGATCTCATATCAAAAATAGGCATTTATAGCCTCTTACAAT
>ML832920.1:0-16499 GCA_009831015.1 Picea engelmannii
GTTGAAGAAGAATCTGATATCAGTTTCCACCCTCTAGGATAGGGATCTTAAGGTGTTCTTTAGAGGGACAGAGGTCCTCATACACCCTAAGGGGTCCCGTCTCACCTTAGGGAAGGTGATTGGAGTGAGGGATGGTAAACCATACATATTGTTTTTTTAGCCCCTACATACTTTGGCAGCGAGTAGTGATAACAGCAGTCAGTTGTGTGAGTTGTGGCATCAGAGGATGGCTCACCTTCATCATGGGGCTCTTGGAGGGATGAGAGAGGTTGTGACAAGAGTGCCATAGTTCATATCAAAGCATCAGGATGTGTGCAGAGGGTGTGCGCTTGGTAAGTTTACCAAGGCTGTTTTCCCCAGCAATGACACCAAATCAACTGAGATATTGGATTTAGTACACACATATGTGTGTGGGCCCATGTATCGTACATACTTGAGTGGTTGTGAGTATTATATCACATTCATAGATGACCACTCAAGGAAGACCTAGATCTATTTCCAAAAGGCCAAGGGTGAGGTCTTCAAGAGGTTCCAAGAGTTCAAAGCTCTTGTGGAGATCCAAACAGGAAATAGGATCAAGGTCTTGCAGTCAGACAATGGAGGTAAGTATGCCTCCACAAAGTTTGTATAATTATGTATATGTGCATGGATCATAAGACAGATGACTATACCTTACAACCCCCAGCAGGACAGGGTTGTCGAGAGGAAGACCGGGCCGATTACAAGTGCAACAAGATCTATGTTACATGATCAAACTTTTCCTTTATACCTTTGGGTTGAAGCGAGTGTTGATGCAGAATAGGAGTCCCCATAGATTTTTCGGGAAGAAAACTCTTGAGGCCTTCACTAGTAGGAGGATCGATGTTGAGCATATCACGATTTTTGGATGCTTGACATACTCTCATGTCCCCTCAAAGAAGAGGACAAAGCTAGACCCCACAACCCAGCAGGGGATTCTAGTTGGGTACTCAGAGGTCACGAAGGCCTATCAGATCTACATTCCATCACAACGGAGAGTGGTGGTGAGAATAGATGTTAGATTTGAGGAGGGTAGAGCCTTCAGGAGGTCTCTCAAGTCGAGCGACAGTGTTGAGGAGTTTCCAAAGGCACAGATTGATGTTTCAGAGGGATCACAGCCTCAGGTGTCGAGTACACCAGTTTCATAAGTGATAGGGTCACCATGCACATCTTCAGGTTCAAAGTTGCAGGGGGTTTAGGCAGAAGCTTAAATATATCAGAGTGTTGGGATTAGATCTGAAGAAGAGACTCTTAGGCGTGGAGATATTACTTCTCTTTTGGTTACTCCAGGGAAGAGAAAATCGAGATGATTTCAACAAACCCTTAAGGAAGCCAAGGAGAATTTAGGAGATCCTAAGAGACATTTCAAAGAGAGAAGAGCACCAGAGAGGCTCGGGTCCTACTTGGCGATGGTGACGAGCATCACATATGTAGAGCCCGAGACATTTGCACAGACAGTTGACCAGTAGGTTTGGAGAGAGGCCATGTTGGAGGTGTATGACTCCATTATGCGCAATGATGTATGGGAGGTGGTGTCGAGGCCAAAGGGGAAGTCAGTTGTGACTTCTAGATGGTTGTACAAGACCAAGTATGTTGTAGATGGTAGCGTGGAGAAACACAAGGCCCAATTTTTGGCGTGTGGATTCTCTCAGGTAGAGGGAGTTGATTATGATGAGACATTTGCACCAGTTGCAAGAGACACTTCCATTCGGAGTGTTATTTACATAGAAGTAGAGATGGGTTGGAGGATACATCAGATGGATGTAAAGACCGCCTTTATCAATGGCTTTATTGAGGAAGAGGTGTACATTGAACAGCCACAGGGGTTTGAGGTGTGTGAGAGAGAGTCTCACGTGTGCCTTCTGAAAAGGACATTGTATTGTCTGAAGAAAGCTCCCAAAGCTTGGTATTCGCGCATTGACTCATATTTTCTTCAAATGGGATTTGAGAAGAGTGATGATGATCCTAACCTCTATTACATCATTAGAAGTGAGGACACGCTCATTCTCATTTTATATGTGGATGAATTTTTCATCACAGGAGCGGAGCATCTCATAACTGAGTGCAAGCAGGGTCTTACATCAGAGTTTGATATGAGTAGCATCGGGTCGATGCACTATTTCTTGGGCATGGAGGTATGGCAGGAGGAGGGTCACATCTTCCTAGGACAAGGGAAGTATGTTGTAGATATTTTGAGCAAGTTTCAGATGGAGGACTACAGGCCTATGTCGACACCCATGGTCACCAACTGGAAGAAGCTTAGCGCTTCAAATTCCTAGTTGGTTGATGCTACAGGATATAGACTTGATTGCATTGTTGATGTATCTGGTCAACACTCAACCATATATTTATTTTTTCATGAACATTCTCAGCCAATACATGGTGGAGTCGAGGAGTGTTCACTGGATTAGGGAAAAACATGTTTTGAGGTACATTGTAGGTTCATTGGATTATGGCCTAGACTATGTCAGATGGGATGGAGTGAGTTTGGTTGGCTACACAGACTCAGACTGGGCAGGATGTGCTATTGACAGTAAGAGCACCTCAGGGTGTTGTTTTGGGTTGGGGTCGAGACTTGTTTCCTCGTACAGCCGAAAATAGAAGTCAGTTGCTTTGAGTTCATCCAAGGCAGAGTATATGGTAGTCATTCAGGCCAATTGTGAGGCAATTTGGCTTCGTAATTTGTTGGTAGGATTATTTGGTTAGGAATTGCCTCCAACTGCCATTCACTGCGATAATCAGAGTTGTATCAAACTCATTAAGAATCTAGTGTTCCATGACAGGTCGAAGCATATAGAGATTAGATACCACTTCATCAGATATTGGGTTCAATGAGGGGCAGTACAGCTTCAGTATATTCCGACTGATGAGAAGGTTGCAGATATTCTCACCAAGGCCCTGCCAAGGGGAAAGCATGTCTACTTTAGAGACAAGATGGGCTTGGTGAGAAACACTTTCCTCGGTAAGAGGGAGTGTTGAGTTTTGGTGTACCTTGGGAAGTGGTCCCCTTGTCGTTTTGGGTCTCTAACCACAAGTTGGATATACATTGGGACTATGTGCCTTGTACTTTATGTCTAATTCCACTTTGACTTAACTTATGTCAAAAAGTTGGAATTTTTTCACTTAAAGCAACAATGACATTTTATTTACTAGGTGGGTGAATGAAGGGACATAAAGTGAACTTAGGAAACTTAACCCAAAGTGGGTTTTGAGTTGAGATACTTTTGGAGAGATCTCAACCATGGATTAGAGATGGTTTGGAGTGATCCTAGCCATTCATCTTTTAGGTTTCCTTAGGATGGTTCAAGAGGGGCGCATAGGGCCAAATGAGGCTCATTCACTCATTTATTCACTTGGAGAGTTTGAGAGAGAGATTTGAGATGAGGATGGAGACTATGGTTGAGGGAATCTTGGGTGCCTCCTTTCATGGAGGACTCATGGAGGCTTAGACCCTCATTATTTTGTGGTGGTTGTTCTTGCTTGGAGGAGGGTGCACTATAGGAGGAGGGAGCACACTTAGTAGGCACTAGATACACTTGGAGGGTTGCAGATCTATTAGATTCAGCATGGAGGTTGCACACAACATCTTGCTTGTGTGAAAGGGTTTCTTCATCTGAGGTCAAAAGGTCAAGGGTGCATTGTTTCAGTGGATAGAGCAACAAGGGAAGAGGGCGCACTAAGCTTGGGTTCATATCTCTTCTTGGAACTCCAAATCATCTCGAGAGGAGTTGATCTTGTATCAGGTTCCATTTTATTTTCTTACTTGTTGTATCTCATTCTTTAGACATCACATATATACACTTCCATTCTAAACTGGTTTTCCCCGGGGGGGGTTTATCCAGGGTCATGTTGACCAAAAATACCTATGTTCATTTTTCATGTATGTTTAGTGTGTAAATCAGTTGTAGGAGCTTGTAAAGATCCTAGAGGAGTGTTATATGTTTTGAGGTTTTCGTGTACTAACAATTGGTTACTAAAACTACTTGCAAGGGCACCTTAAAAGAGCATATAACCATCAGTTTGGGGGCAGAAAAGTACTTAATTTTTTTCTTTCCTAAAACATCAGCAAAGGACGGTCTTGCTGAAATAACTTAGAGCCCAACAAGAGGTCATTTGACAAGCCTATTGGGCACCCTCATAGTTCCTCAAAAAATCTACATCGATTCCTTCTGAGAATGAGTGCGGGAAATGTGCATAGTTATCAAACCTTTGGTAAAGGTTCTTCACTTGCTTGATGGAGATAACCCTGCAATGGGCTTGTATGAGGCCATGGATAGGGAAAAAACACTATCCAATCTAATTATGCAAGAAAGGGTACCGTTGGTTTTGAAAAATATATGAAGATGTGGGATTTTATTAATGACCAATGAACTAGGATGCTCCATCATCACATTCATGTAGTAGCACTTGTCTTCAACCTCACCTTTGCTTACTCATGTATATTTTATTTCGATGACGAGGTTATGGAAGTGTTCCTTACGTGTCTTCAAATGATGGTACCTAATCAAGAAGCTAGTAAAACCATTAATCACGAGGGAGATGTGTAGGAATGCCAGCAAACTATTTAGCTTTGACACTGTTGTCCACAAAAGGAATATTTTGATGCCAAGTAAGCCATTATAATTTAGAATTTTAATTACGTGTTTTATTTGAAAGTTGAATTATGTTTTCTTTATTTCCTATTTTCCACTACAATGAAATGTAATTTAAATCTTTTTTTGTTTATTTGATGTACATGTTTGGTGGAGAAATTAAGGTGCAAAAGCACAACTCTTATAGAATCTTAGCATTCGGGTGCTAAGCCAAACTTGTAGCTCTTCAATTTGCGAGTGCAAATTGGAGTGTATTTGAAAAAAATATTCGCAATGAAGCACAACATGTCAGAACTAAGCAATTACAATTATTATAATTTATGACTCTCTAACATAGTTATGACTGTCAAGGCTCATTAAATTTATTATAACCCTCTTACAGGTTGGATTTTCAACAACTGAATGATTTGTTTTACATCCACTACAATCTCTGACAATGGGTGAGGTGGCTTGACAAAATCCCTAACGTGGACACCATTTCCTTGGACAATATTAACATATTGTCTCAGTGGAGGGTGGAGTAAAAGGCATCAATTATGGAGGAGGCACCTAAGTAGTTATAGGAGGTGGAGAAACAATAACAAACACAAGGAACAAGGGAGGGGGAGGAGCAGGAGGTACAGGGGGCAAGGGAGGAAGAAGAGAAGCAAGTGCAAGGGGCATAGGATCACTCTGACACCTCGAAGGGTGATGTGGCAACCTCAACACCATCTTCTACACAAATTGATACACCTACACCCACCAATCACCATCAGACAAATTATGCAAGACCTTCTAGTGGAAAACCACCCAAGACCTTTTCCTGTAAAGGGAGGAGAAGGAAATGATATCTAGCTGCTAGATTTGTCATTGTAAATGAATCATGATGATAAAATACATTTTTATATATTTGATGTCGTTTTGTATAGGTTGTCTAGTTTTGAGTCCCTAATTGGATAGCTATCAAAGTTCAACATCAACTTTGATGTATCATTTGGCATCCACGACATCATATATATCCGTGTTTTTTCCATATTTACATGCCAATGTGCTTATTTAAATTTATTGTTAGTTTATATTTTTTTTAAATTGAAAAAAAAAAATATTTTAATATTTAATATTTTGTAATGCTTCCACGGTTTGTCAATTTTTTTATCAATGCCAAAGTTATCTAGAGTTATCAACAATAGACTTAAAACAAAACTTTGTCTTTACTTGAATTTTGTTCTCACCTTTCTTGGCATTCAATTTTTCTTCCAATCCCATGTAGAACTGGGTCAAACCAAAAGTTCCATCAGACAATATAAAAAAATTTGTTTCAACTTTGTACAAACTAGATCATGGAAATAAAAATAACAATGTAAAGGGCACTGGCTACACGAATATCGCAGAAACATGTACTAATTGTTTCTAAAACAAAAGATCAAAATAGATATAGTGTTATGGCCATCAAAATGTCCACATACCTTGGTACATTGCAATTTGGCTCAGAAAGACAAATATTAAAATAGAACAGTCCCAATTCATAACAGTACTAAAACAAGGGCAATAGTTGCAAAGCAACTAGTCCCTGTCTTAGGATCATGCTCATGTTGTCTTGTCATGCTGTCTTGTCATGATGATAATATATTGTCATAAATCACTGAAGCAATAACTTTATTTCAACTACTAATTTATGACATAGTGTGTAAGGTAAGAGTTATGTTGTCACTCTTTAACTAGAGTGATGTCAATTTTTTAAGATGTGCTCTTATAATTATTTTTCTTAGAGTAACTTTGAGAAATCATTTTATTAGAGAGATAAAAAAAAATAAGTTGGAATTACAAATAGTCTCCTAGACTAGGACCATGCTCATTTAGACTAAGTTTTTAGATTAAATGATCCTAAGACATAGAATCATTTCCATTGCATTGACTTTAGTTTGAAGATGGTCCTCTTCGAACATAGTCAATGTGAAATATGTACATGGGAATACAATCTCACATAGATTATTTTATTTATGCTCTTGAGATAATGATAATGATATATGCAACCAAGAAGAGATAGTGGTAAAGCTTGAATAATATCATCAAAGTTTTTACCTCAAAGGAGTTTCTCCATTATCAAAAGAGATTTGAATTCAAATAAAGAAAATAACCACTTAAATTATACCCAATTAACATTAAAAAAAAATAACGTATATCATGATATAAAAAAATAATTATAAATTAAATATATACAACATAAATTACATTAAACTTTTTAAAAATGAGTATATAAAATTAGTGATATACACAACAATAATAACAACAAAAAATAGGAGAGTTGTGGCTTTGTGGATGGGGGAAACCCTAGCCGCAGAACAGAACTTTGTTGCATTCATTTTTTCCTTTTATCGTTCACAGCCTGGCATTCAAGCTCGGGGGTTGGGATCCTGTAGATGGATATTGGTATCGTGTTTGTAGGTCTTGTAAATGCTCGTGGTCTTCTTGTTGTGGAGCCTTGGCTTCAAACTTTCGGAGTGTGTCTGCGGCCCTTGCTTTGCTGCTTCTGGCTGAATTGTTCTCTTCCTCGCTATTCCATCGGCATCGGTTTTAGAGGGACGCCTATGGTTTTTTTGAAGTGGTAGAATTTGCATGAAGCCCCTTTGTGATGTGATGGTGTGGGCGCAAAGCTCATCCTCCCTTCATATATGGTGTTTGTTTCTCAGATCTCCTTATTGGCTACACAATTTGCCTTGTCTTTTGTCTCGGGTGCCTCCTTTTGGTGTGGTCTATCTTCAACTTTGAATATGGGTCGCTTCCATTATCTCGGCTTCTCTGTTTGTTGTCATTATGTTTAGGGTCTAATGTATGTTCAGAGATTTGGTTCCTATGTTGCAAGGGTACTGGTGTCGTGTCTCGGTATCTTTGGCATTGGGTTTCAGGGTTTTTGAAGATATTTTTCTTTTGGAGCTAAGCATGATGGGTGCTGGTGTATTTTTTGTGTTTCATGTTCATGATCATGCTCTTCCTTCTTCCTTTGGTGGGTGTATCAGTGCGTTGAGATCCTTCCTATGGGCGTGCGATGTTGTTTGAGGGTTTGGGCAACGCTTTGAGGTCCTATTTTTGGGCATGCCATTTTGTTGATCTTTCTACCTTTGGCTTCATGGAAGTGTGGGCAGCCTTATTACGGATTGAGGGAGCAGAAGTGCTTCTAGTGCTTCCATTTCTTTTGCTCCTTGTAAAGAGAGGTTTGCATACCACTCTGACCTGGTCCGTATGGCCTTTGGAGATCCTTTGGGGTATTGCTTTCACAACTCGTTGTTGGCAGTTTCTAGGGGTTTTGTCTTGCACTTATGGTTTGGTACCAATGTTTATCTTGGTGATTGCTTTCTTTCCTTTGGCACTTAGAGATGGGATTTTTCTCCTTGATCATATGTTTATTGTTTAGATCTACTGTTTTTTGACTGGATTTATGTTGGCTTTTATATGGCCTATTTGGGTCTGGATGACCATTTTTGCTACGTCTTTCTTCCTCTTGGGTTGAAAGGATTTTCATACTAAATGCATGCTCTCGGTATGCATTATTAAGAATGTAATTTTTATTTTCTTTTAATAAAAGTTACATTTTTTTCCTTTGGAAAAAAATAATAACAACAAATTATGCTAATTTTTTAAACTAAATCATTAAAAAAAATTATATTATCATTTAAATAGCAATTATAAATTTTCTTTTATAAAATATGCATTACACTTAAATTATTAAAAATATATATAATATGAAAAGGCTAAATGACTTCATCTAACTTTTATAATTACTTCATCAGTGAAATGTTTGGTGTGGGGGAGAGCAAGACTTGATACGAATATATGTAAAAACGGATATCTGGATATTAGTATTTAATATTTAATTATAAAGTGACGTGAAAAAGCACACCGCTTAAGTTCACTCTTGTACGTGTCTGGAGGAATCAGCAACTAGTTGGGCACGTGCTCGCATTACACGTGGCCGTGTTATCCAACCGCTACCACTATAACCTCCAAGTGTGCTCACGATGCCCCTTACGCGGCACACAAGGTAAGTCGGGGGGAGTTGAACTCGAAACCTCATGGAACTTCATTTTCACGGCACTTGCCAATTGAGCTGCCCCCCCCGGGGGCGGATTTTCTCTTTGTTACTAAATCAAAATAGAGTAAATTTATTGTAATGACAACAAATATTGAAAAAACATCCATTATTATCATAAAACTTAAATTCTTTTAAAACTTCAAGTTACTTTCCTTCTAGAAAAATAAGCTCTTGGTTGTTTAAATTTTAGGTCAATTCAAATCCAATAACTTCAGCGTAATAACAACAAATATAGAAAGAACATCCATCATCACACAACTTAAATTTTATGTCATATGATTCAATGTCAATGGCAACTGTGAATTAATATATATAAAGTTATATACAAAAAGTCATATTCAAGTTTTAAGTAGTCCAACTACAAAGTAGATGATTGATTTTGTAACCCAGTAAGAAAGGTTAAATAGTGCAGTTGAAAAACAATTTATAACACATATTAGTTCTCGAAAAAGCAGTTGACTTTACTTAGCTCCTACAAAGTTGATTCATTGGACAACAATTTATAACACAATTTAGTTCTCAAAAAATTAGTTCTCTAAAAAGCAATTGACTTTACTTCCTCCTGCAAACTTGATTCAATTAGTACACCCAACTTCTTTCGAATAATAACACACAACTTTATTAAATTATGATCTAAAAGCCTTTCCCTCTCCACCCTGCAACAATATGTTGCCAAAGCCTTTCCCTCTCCATGTTGGATACACCCATATTCATATCAGATAGGGATCCTTCTTGAATAGGTCTTGGATACTTTGTCGCTCTATATCCAGAGGGGTATAGCATTAATCTGTATGGAATCTGTACGAGATCCATTCCAAATACAACTAGGATGCATTCACATATCGTACCCCCTTAGAAAACAAAAGGAACATTATAACATTAAATAAATCAACCTGAACTACAATTTCAACAATTAGACGGCTAAATATATGCCACTAAACATGATCTATAACATACAACCATCCATCAAGTAGAGATTTTATCATGTCCATGAATATCAATTAATAACCACGTGTTTGAAGATTTGGTCGTGGCTTCATGTTGCCAAGAAAGTATTTGATTTGGCAAATAACATAATACTAGCTAAACTATATTGTCTATTTACCTGGCCGTTATTTTGGCAATTTATACGTAATCATATTCAAAAACCATTGTGTAAATTTCGTAGGTTATGTAGGATTATTTTGACAATTCACTCTGTATCAAGTGAAATTTCATTTAAAGTTACTATCATACTGTAAAACAATTCGTATACATACAGATAAACCAAAAAATGCTTCAACAAAATCCTCCGCTTGGTTTAAATTTCGATAAACTTATGTTTAAAATTTGAAAAAAAAAATCCATCTTAATATAGTTTCTTTATGATTCAAGCACATATCACAGTGAAACTTTGCCATAAAAATTTTGGGCAATTCTGAAATGATCTCAATCTTCAAATTTTTCTCAAAACGCTTTGAACTAATGAAAACTTTGCCTCAAATGTTTCACCAAATTTAAATTTTATTTTGGAATCCTTATCAAACTCCCAGTTAGACCACAGCCCAACTGTCACTTAGACCACAGCCCAATTGTTATCAATCCCCACATCATAAGCATAATGTTGACAGAACAAGACAACATGTGCAATCTTCAGATTGCATTTAATTCTGTTCTTACACAAACCACACCCCATCATCTCATTGCATTTAATTCAGATCACTTTCTTTTCGGGAGTAAAACTAATTGTCAAAATATGCATTAAATTGTGATCCCTCACTTGCTCAATTAACACAGAATGCCCAATTTTTATATTACATCTCATTCTAATCGTATAAATATAATAAAATTAACAGAAATCACTAATTTTTGGTTGAGGCTGGTGGGTTCTCCATCAAATTCCCACTAATATACTGTCAGTGAACAGACTTTAATTCTGATCACTTTTAACACAGTCCATCACATCAAAAGAAAACGCGTGATGTGCAGCATGTCAATGGCTAAACCAAACAGTAAATGCACCTACCCACGAAGAAACTGCCACCCACGTCATCTCCCTGCACACCAATCACCACAAACCTGTGATGAGATACGTGGAGATATTAAGTTTTTTTTATTTTTTATTTATTTTTATTAATTTTTCAAAAAGAAATGTCACATCCAAGCAGGGGTATTTAGTCACATCCGCCTTTATGACCAATCACAAAATAGAATTTGAAATTAAAAAATATATATAAAAAAGATTTTGAAATTTGAAAAAAATCATTTTAATAACAAAAATTTAAAAAACTTTATCAAACTTTGGAGAATTTTTTTTTAAGACAATGGAGTCAACTATGTTTGACTGCCAATCGATCGCTATAATCCCTGCTGTGGCAGGGACTAATAAGAAGCCAACTTTACACAGGCACTTTTGCTAAAGTATCTTTAATATTATTATCTACAGAAGAACACTACTATTTTTCCACTGAAGATGAATGCCCCTCACTATTGTAAAAGCATTTAAATGTCAACTAAATATTAAGATTCACAGCATGTAATTTTACAATTTTCAGTTTCTAAGCCCCTCAAAGAATAACCAGCAGTTCAAAAAACTGACAACCAAAGCAAAGCCAGTAAATTTCTGAAGCAATTGTACTCTGCTCAACTCAGGCAAAGAAAGAATTTCCAAATGCAGTACAGTTGCAAAGAGGCAATAGACTAACACCTATGAATGGATAAAAGAGAATAGCTCACTATTCCTCCCCTTGCATCACAATAACAGCTTGGGAAATCAGAGTGCCTTACCCCTTTCCACTTCTCGGTTATTTCGTCACTTTTCAAGCTAAATATTGTTGAAGACACCTTTAGATTTGGTTTTCTTCCATTAGTACTGATAGACCAACCAGGCCGTGGCATACACAGATATTGATGTCTTGGTAGAAGATCATAAGAACCAACTGAAACTTCCAAATTGAACAATGTTCCCAATCCCTTTATAAAGGGCTTAACAACCTAGTCATTAGTTCTTCTGAATTACCATGCTAAGAAAATAACTAAATTACCATGCTAAGAAAATAACTTAATTAGTTCTTCTAAATTCCCATACCAAGATGAAAAAATTAACTTTAGCTTTTAGTGACTACAAGTTGTATCACTAACAACAAATTTCTTGGTAATAACCAACATAGATCCATCTTAAACTTGGATCTATCAAACATCAAAAGGGATCCAATTTCTTAAGGTGTAATTTTTTTTAATTATTTCATTCCATGTTAAGTTTTACAGGGTACATGTAATTGTTTTTTTTAATTCAGCCGATTTTTTTTATGATTGTTATTTTTTTTTAATTGAGCTGACTTTAATTTTTTTTTAATGTAGCATTATCTAACATAACACTAATGCCTCAACATCTCTCCCATACTGGGCTGTAGAGCACCTCGCTACTCTCGATGCAATAAATATCATTGTGCAAGGAAACACCTTATACAATGAAGATTTTTACAAAAGTTTCTTCATTAAAGTTCCCATTTTCAGTTGAATCACATTTATCCTCTCATTTTTCCTAATTCAACAAACTTATTGGCTTTCCTTCATTCTCCTCGCGGTGTCTACAAAATAGAGATAAAACACAAATTACACCAAACAAGAGAATGATATGACACTTGTCTCGAAGCTTCTCTTCAAAAATATGTCCATTAAAATTTGAATGAAATGTATCTAGCAACAACCATCAATTAGAGTTGTAAAGGCTATTACCCAAGATTACCACGGAAGCTTTACCTTGGATTTTCCTGATAAGAGATCTTAGAACCAGTAACTACCTTTGGTGTTCTATTTGTATAGGCCTATAAAATCTTTACTCATTTGCTTAGAGAAGTTGCCTTATAGTGATCTTGAAATCAGTTCTATTTGTATAGGCCTATAAAATATTTACTCATTTGTTTAGAGAAGTTGCCTTATAGTGATTTTGAAATCTATTCCCGCATGAATAGTAGAAAAACTCAAGGTTCAAATCACAGTTACCACCTAAAAATTAACAGATTGTATATAATTTTTTTAAGTACATCTTTTATGTGCATATACTAACGTAGATCCATAAAAATTGACAGATTGTATATAATTTTTTTAAGTACATCTTTTATGTGCATATACTAACGTAGATCTGTCTTAATTTCAGATCTATTAAGCACTGAGAAAAATCAGAAACATCCTAGTGTAAATGTCTCGATGCTTAAAAGATCCAAGGTTAAAAGATCTATTATGCTAATTTATTTATTTTTCTTTTTTTTATGTCAGCTCCTTTTTTTTTAACATTAAAAGTCAGATGTCAATTTCTCCATTTTCATTTGTTAATGTTACCCATGTTGTATATACATGGAGATCTCTTCCACCCTGGGCTGTAAGAGCACCTTAACTTTCTTGGTGCTACTATATCTAGATTTATTCTACTATATTGATAGAAGTTTGTTTTGGAAAAGTTAAGAACTCAAGGTCAATTTCATGGACAAATTCAAAATTCACTAAATATTTGTCTTTGAACCACTGATCATATCATGGCTGGGAATAACTTTGAAAAAAAAGAGACGATGAAGAAAAAAACAATTACTTGCGGAAAAAAAATTGCAATATTTTCATTTATAGAACTTGTCTTCCAAACAGTATCCCCCAAATAAAGATAAACATAACAGAACAACAACCAAAATAAGACTTTTAAAAGGGAAGAGATCCACTGCACGGCGCATGGCTCGATTGCATTCATTCCTCAACCAATGGTCGAACTATTGTAATAGATTCATTGAAAAGCAATGCATAGTACTGTAGTAATTTATTGCGCTCTTGTTGATTACCTTCTAACAGAGGATTTTCAATTGAAGTCAAACGAGATCCGATGTAGTAAAAAGATGTTAAGAACAGACATAAATTTGGGGACTTTTTTGTCTAAGGAGTGGGTGTTGAATGTGAAGTCCCTGATGTTGAAGATATTTAATATGTTAAGCATAGTACTGTAGTAATTTATTGCACCCTTGTTGATTCCCTTCTAGCAGAGGATTTTCAATTGAAGTAAAACGATATCCGATGTAGTAAAAAGATGTTAAGAACAGACATAAATTTGGGGGACTTTGTTGTCTAAGGAGTGGGTGTTGAATGTGAAGTCCCTGATGTTGAAGATGTTTAATATGTTGTTGATGCATGTCCCCCAAGCTGCTGATTTTAAGGTGGTGTTTGTGCTAATGGATATCTTTCTAATTTGTGTGCTTGTGAAATTTCACTCGAGTGTAGACTACTAGTTGTGTCAGGAAAACATGCTTAAGTAACCACATGTAATAGCCCTAGGGTTTCCAGGGACCTGTCCAGCTGGTAGATAATCTAGTAGAGCACTTTTCCCCACAGTACATTTACCCTAACCAGTTCAGATTTCAGAGATACCAGCTAAATATACTATGTAATGGTCAACTTTCAATGAACAAACCAATGATGACAATATCCAAGCAATTTCCAAACAGTAGGGATGTGCCCTGAATCTGGCAGTACCAACAATAATAACTGTACAGTATATATAAACCAGCAATAATAGAATGGGCATAATTTGATAGTAAAACCCAGCAGTAATAATATCAAAGTAGTATCTCCAAACCAGCAGTAAATCCCTCAGAGAGGCTGCTGTCCCAGTCAATAATTCTGGTAACAATATACAGAACCGGACTGCTCAGCAGTCACTTAACAGTTAGCTCTACAACATCAGATTTTCAGGATTACTAGAAGTTACTAGCTTATACAGTGAACCTGGGGAAAAAGAGTAGCTCGGATCTGCTGTTCCGTTGTTAAGGATGCATTCTCCAGCTACCGATTGGAGTCTGATGCCCTTCCTTAGCCCTGTGCCACTGCCTCTGTCAGCCCTTAAGCCCTCGACCTGTAGAACAAGGCCCCAAACCTCCACCCGAGTCCTTGGTACAGCAGGTAGGGAGCTCGGTCCCTCCTCTTAACTCTCCAGACCTCCTGCGGTAGCTCCAACTCCACCAGAGTGCTCTCGCTGCCTTTCTGTAGCCTTCGGTCTGCAATTCCCAGGCTGCTGCAGGGTTTGGTCCCTAGTCCTGGCTTCACCAGCCTCTGCGGCAGCCTCAATTCATGGCAATAAACCCTCAGCCCGTGCAAGATAGTCCAGCGCACCCTCCAAACAGCTTCTGTGGCTCCTTGGCAAGGTTCTGCCCCACAAGCAGCTCTCCAACAGTCCTTAAGCCTTCAAGAGTAATCTCCAGATGCAAAGCTGAGCTAGGGTGAGCTTGACCCACCAAAATTCAGCAAAGAAAGGGAGGGTTTACCCACCCTCCAAAGGACTGAGGCAGCTGACTCAAAAACAGAAGAGAACTCCAAAAAATAATCCAAATTGTTACTCCTTTGAATGGACCTCCTCCCCTATTTATATTCTCTCCTTAGGATTTATTACTCCCTTATATAAAGTCAGCTCTCCCTTTTTTGTGGATGATTGTCCCTTAGTTTAGGTCGGCTCTCATGTAAATTGTGGATGAAGGAAGGTCGTCCCTCCTACTAAAGCCCAACACACCCTTTTTGCACCCATGGCTCCCCTACCTTTGGGGATTATGGCCTATTGAGAGCCCCCTCAGCCAAAGCGCCCTTCCTTTGATGGCGTCAAAGGGGAGGGAGCATGACAGTCCTCCCTTCCCAAGATTGCTTGTCCTCAAGCAACCGCAAACCAAGATGCTGCAAGATATGCTCGCTCTCCCACATGGCATCCTCTATCGACCAATCTCTCCACCTGACGTGATACTCCCTGATCACTCTGCTCCTCAGTTTCCTCTCTCGGACACCCATAATCTCCTCGAGAGTCAACAACATTTATCCCCTCTCATCTAGAGGTGGTAACTCAATGGGAGTAGTGACTTGTGGTCCCCATGCCCTCTAGAGGCATGATACATGGTAAATATTGCGACCTCGGCTACCCGCGGCCAACTCCAGCTTGTAAGCTACCTCTCCAGCTCTATGAATCACCCTGAAGGGACCAAAGAGGCATGGCCTCATCCTCTCCGCGCCACCTCTCCCATCCATGGAGACAGTCTAAATGGTTGTACCCTCAAGTACACCACATCTCCGATCTCAAACCTATGTTCCACCCTGTGGTCTATCCACACACATGCTCTGTCGATCCTGGGTGTTCTGTAAGCTATCATGGGTGGTGTCACTGCAATGCTCACCCACATGTAACCACTCAATCCATGACCTCATATAGCCACGCAAGTACCTTTCAGTTTGTCGATCCACTGCCCTCGCCTGACCAACCGCCTGAAGATAATCACTAATGCTGGGAGTCAATCATGTGCCCGTTGATCTGATCGACCTCTGCCAAGGAGGTAGCTCTGTCATCCGTGCCCCATACTCCCATGTGATCACTGGGGAGTGCATTAGCCCTTTTGGCTGGTCAACCAATATGCTCTGCAACTTAAGTGAATTTGTGATGTAATTTGTCCACAAACTCTCCCATCCTTGTCCTAGAATGGGAAAGGACTGCATCAACCCGACCTGAAGAGTGTGCCCCGATTTGCTTTGCTTCCAAGTCATACGCTCCCCCATATGTCTTGACACAACATCCGCTAAGTCCATCCATGTACAACTCTCTCGAACCTGTTCATAAGTGGTGAAGTCACCGAGGTCCCAAACTACCCTGTATGATGCGAAGCACCCTCCACTCGTAGCACTAATCTGCCCGATGCTCACAAAAGAACATGTTAGACTATCCCTGTTGAGCCAGGCAATCATAAACTGTCGAGGCTCGAGCAACTCCTCATAAGACTGCTCCTCCAAGCAACCACTCATACGCACCCCAAGTGTAAACTCTGGAGAAC
>ML832920.1:35776-52172 GCA_009831015.1 Picea engelmannii
TTGCGATGTGACCTTAAGCTTATGTTTCATTATACATTTTGAATAACAAACAACCCTCAATTATTATCTTTTGACAAAAAATATTTATTAGTTGTACATTTAGTTATATTAAGTTTCATTGTTCAACATGTATTTCCCAACTATCTCGGCAGGGACTCTGTTGCCATGCAACCCTTATTATATATACATTCACTTATCAGAGAAAACTAGACAATTTAATTGCATTTATAAGAACAAAATTTAATTGTTAGGGATACACTTCATCACACACACGAATTCTTAAATTAAATTAAAGTGATATTCAATTGACAACTTTATAATTATTTCTATTAATTAAATTTGGTCTGAATGGATGTTAACCATCGTTATCATCATCATATTAATATATTACTAATTAATATAATAACATAGACTTAATTATAATTATATATAACTATTAAAATTATAAAAATAGTTATATTTATTTAACTTAGTCAAATAATTAGTGTATTGTTATTAAATTTTTATACGGGGTTAAGATAGATCTATGTTGGTTTAATACATTAAAATATTATAAAATATATTACACCCTCCATATAATACAGTGTGAGTGGGCCTAATGGTTAATAACATGTGTTTTCTCTTAAGAGATCACAGGTTCAAATCCAAAGGGGGGTCTCTTGTCCCACAAATCTTGACATGTCTTTTAGAATAGCAATGATTAAAAAACACTTTAAAATGTAGAGTTTATAATATATATATATATATATAGTTAATTCACCATTATATATATATAGAGAAAAAAAACTTTAATGTTATTTATCTGGTCTATGTTAATCAAAATTAGTTTTTAATTATCTTACTAGAAAAACATTGAAATGCTATAGAGATTGACAAAATTATTTTTAATAACTTTACTATATTAATTTCATTTAATTCTAGTTAAGTTTAGATTAACAAAATTATTTTTAATAACTTTACTATATTAATTTCATTTAATTCTAGTTAAGTTTAGAGGGGAAAAAATTCAAATTGAATTTAAATTACTTAAAAAGATATATAAATTTAAATTAAACTATTCCATAATGTTTTCTAATTTACTAAATTTAGAATATTTAATAATATTTTTTAATTCAATAAAAATAAATAATTTGCTTTATAATTTTATATTTAATGTAATATAAAATGTACTTTCATAATATAATATTACAAGATGTCTTTAAAATTCTAAGAAAATATTTTAGTATAGTGTGAGTATCGAGGAAGGGCACGAACATGGCATGTCGAGGGAGGAAGGCGTGTTGAGGAAGGCACAATTGTTCAAATAGAAGGGTACGCGTACGTACAAAGTTCGAACTCGTGACCTGTTAGCATTCAAAGCAAGCGAACATAGCATTTATTTTGATTTCAGACTGTGATTGCCTGAGATTCAAACCCAAACCTTCCACTACCTTCCCGAATTCAATGCTTCTTTGAAATTCAAGAATAAAGTGAATCTAAATATGCTCACGGTTAATGTGTCGGATTTTTTGGAACTGCATTTGAAAACGAATTTAACCATTAAAGTTCATCCCTCCTCCTGGTCAACAAGTAATAATAGTAATAATAATAATAATAATCTATTTTTAAGGTTACGGCCAAGCCAGCATACCAAATTGGTGTATGAGACCCCCTTATTTGTGGGACAAGGGACCTCCCTCCGCCTAACGATTTGACTGGTAAAGTCTACGAAGGTATACATACCCTACCCCCCTCTGGATTTGAATATGTGACCTCTTAAGAGGAAACACATGCTCTTAACCATTAGGCCCACTCACGCTGTATTCAACTGGGGAATCTTAATGCATAATGGAGGACTTTGACTACCTTCCATCAGGAATGACAAAATTGTTAATGGCGGATATTGGTGGTGCTGGGGTGGGCAGGTAACAGATCAAATCAAGGCATGAACAGTGTAAACATTGCTGGGAAGGAAGTCAATAAAAATATGACGTGGCAGGAGGAGACAAGGCCGATTTGGGTATCGAGAAAGGCACGAACAATGAGAATGAACAGTGTAAACAAAAAACAACAACAACAAGCGTTTCACATCCACATTGAGAACAATAATCAACCTTGAATCATCATATGTTTTTCTCATTTCTAGATTACATGGAAGAATGCATATTAAGGTTTTATAGAATTACAATTTACAAATGAATTTATCTGTCATAGATATTGTGAAAATAATATATTTATCTACCAAATTATTCTCTATCTATATAGTAAACTCACATTTGTATGGCATTTTCACTTACTTGAACTCAATATCCAATAAATCACAATAACTTGTATACATACAATGTATACAAAATATGCATGTGAAGCATGACTCCCAAATGTCTTATTAATGATGAGTTACACAATCTCCTTATAAATTAGGAGAAGAACCCCCAAAATAACCCAAATACATCCCTATGTCACGATCATAAGTCAATATGTATAATAATGATTCTCTTGGCCTCTACATACACTTGTTAACGCACATTTCTTGTGTAATCCCACTGCTAGTCTGACCTACTATTTATATATTCATCTGATCTTTTATTTATTCCCATTAACGTCTTAACATAGTACCCTAATTGAAAAGCTTTGTCCTCAAAGATTTGTAGTTAAATGATTTACACATGATGAAACAGAGTAATAAGATTTCCCTAGATTTTTTGCTTTCATGTTGCAACTGTTGGATATATTTCTTATGCCAACCCTTGTAGGACTTTCTTTTGTCTTCAAACATGTCTTCAATCTTTTCTTCTCCCTTATTATCTTGCTCTATCTTATGTGTTAGTTCTTCATTCACATTCATTTGAGGGATATTATTAAATTCTTTCTTTCGATTTTCTATTGTGCACTTTACCTCAAGGAGGATATCAACTTATTTGATTATATTTCGATGACCTCCTTGTATCATTTCTTTCTTTTCATTCAGAAGTTAAAGGGTGACATATTGATCAAATTCTTTCTTCCGTGAGTTGTTGCTTACATTTCTAATTTCACTTCGTCAATGTTTAGAGTTTCTTAAAGCTAGGAACAAATTTCTTCTTCAAGTTTTTTAGTAATCCCTTCATTTACTATTTTCAATTCAACCTTGGTTTGAAAATGTATTTTATCTTTCATTAATCCATAACACATTTACACTACTTGATTGTCATTTCATAATTTCAAAATTTCTTTGTCATTTCTAACAATTTCATTCTTTGAATTGTCTTAATTATTTTTTTTAAATTCTTAATCCTGTAAAAAACCAATTAAATAAATACATGTAACTTATTCATAAGATCTTCTTTAGTTTCTCTTATGCTTCACACTATGAATATTTCAACATCTTTATTTCCAATTTCTTATTTCCATCTCTTAAATTTATCTTTAAACTTTTATATATTTTTACAACTCATTTTTATTATCTATATATTTGAAAATTCGAAACTTTTTAAGTGGATATATATTTTTCCTTTTACTTATTTTTTCAATTTTTTTAAGAGACTTTTTTTAAAGTAATTAAAACCATACTACCACTAAAATATTTATCTTTTAAATATACATCTATATAATATTTATTTTTCCATTTTTTCTTAAAATTATAAAACCATTTATTAAGATTAAACCATTTTATTTTCATAAAAGCAAATATTTTATTAATTTAAATCTAAAACCCCATATATCTTATTAAAAAAAACTATTTTTTTTATAATGATTTCAAATATTTTTATATTTTCATTTTTTTTTAATGTTTTTGCATCATCTAAACCAAACATTCCGATTAAAAGCTATGTCCACAGTTGTAAGATTTTTTATGGGATTGCTTTGACCTTGTAATGTATGCTCTAAATTTTCTAAAATTTTGATATGATAAAATTAAATTCCACGACAATACACTCTTTAGTTTGCCGATATATTTAATGAAATAAGAAAAAAAACATAAGTTAAATTCAACGATAATACACACTTTAATTGTTGTATCTTTACTGAAATGAGAAAAATAAAACATTTCCTCTGTGGTTCTAAAATGCTCGAAAAATGTAAAACCATTGCCTGGTTTTACATGACATTAAATGGTGGAGTTTGAAAAATCGATGGACTAACCAAACCAAAACTGCTAGAAGATTGATTGTCGTCCACCTTTGAAAATCCGACAGTGTGCATCCGTATCGACGCTAATCCGTATTTTCCACCAAGATGTAACGTGGAGCCTGCAGGCTAAAATTAAAGAGACAGAGACACTTATTGGTTGCATTAAATGAAGCATATAGAGACTTAGAGACATAGCCAACGGAGGAATGGAGGAATGAACGCTACCACTGACTATATTTATTACTCAGTTGACTTGTCGGCACTCAGTGGAGTATAGACGTGTTTTCTTCGGCATTAACGAGTCTATTCACTGGAATATTTAAGTGGGCGAATGGGAAGTCAATAAGAAAGACGACTTGGCAGGAGGAGATACGTTCAAAACCTAAAAAAGAGGACTTGGCAAGAGGATATACATTCAAAATCTGATGGTGCTTTTGAATAACGTCAGGGGTGAACAATAATGATGGTTTTTCAAAACCCGTCAACCAGTTGACAGGTTTTCTACAAAACCTAACACTAAATATGCCTTCGGCATAACTATGTATTTATGTTGTGCATACATTTTTTTTTTTTAAAGGTGATAAGTCTATTTTTATTTATCAATGTAACCTAAATAAAATAATACTGGTAGTTGGTAAATTACTGGAAATAATTAGTTGTTAAATGGTTGGTAAATTATTACTGGAAATAATTAGTTGGTAAATGGTTGGTAAATTATTTAAGGAAGACAAGCTCTTAGTCAATTAAATGTAGATTTAGGTCTTATTCAAGACCAATAATTAGTTGGTAAATGGTTGGTAAATTATTTAAGGAAGACAAGCTCTTAGTCAATTAAATGTATATTTATGTCTTATGCCAAGACCAAAAGGTAATTTTAGCTTAGATAGTATTCCTAAGAATCCCCTGTGATCATAACTCAAGCTACCTCTAGTGGGATCATGTGTTTTTTAGTGCTTTTAGTAGCATCTAGCCTTAGCCCCTACATGGTAGATAGTATTCCTAAGAATCCCTTGTGACCATAACTCAAGCTACCTCTAGTGGGATCATGTGTTTTTTAGTGCTTTTTAGTAGCATCTAGCCTTAGTCCCTACATGAGACCACCCCATTCTATTGCAATTTAATCTCTAGCCCAAGAGATTTGTGCATGTATGTTAGATTCCTTTTAGAATATTGTTTATATTGTTATTATTGATTGAATGTAATATTGATGTTATGTTGGTTTTTAAAATAATATAAAAATAATATACTTCAAATAGTATTATTAAGTGGATTAGATTGAGTGGTTAAATGTATTGAGCTTATTCGAAGAGGCCTCAGGTCTCCATGTTGATTCTCACATATGTCTTTTTTGTGTTATGCCTCATTCAATATCCCTATCATATATATATATATATATATATATATATACCATTTTGATATGTGTTTAATGTTTAAATATAGAAATGACATTCTTGTGGATGGGGGAGGAGGCTAGGTTCTACAAATATGGTGACTAGGTTGTCAAGGTGATGCCAAGCATATGAAAATAGAGTAGAGGTTGGATTCGGTGGATGATTGCAACATATCAAGATTGTTAACTAGGATTGTACCAGTGTTCAAAAGTAATGAAGGACCAATTAAGGCCCATGGGATCTCACCAATCAAAAATTCTACTAGAGGGCATGTTTATCCATCCAACTCAAATGAGTTTTTGCTTGAGTCTCTATCTACATCTGCTAATGGAAATGTGGTTTTGAAGGCTAGTGTAGGGGTAATCAAGGAGGCTTTGGAGCTTATCCAAGTAGTTTTATTAGTAGTGTTAAGGATAAGTGTGACAAGATGAGTACTAAAGTGGGAGAGGTTGGGAAGAAGGTCATAGGTGTTGTGGAAAGAGAAGGAAAGGAAGGTGAAAAGGGGCAAGTTGGTGTTGGAAATCAAGGGCACTAATGTGTTAAGGCCCATAAACTCAAGTTATGTTAGACAAAGATATTTGCAAGCACTAAGTGGTGGAACTTGGAGGCCAAACATTGGTAGGAGTGTTTCTAAGAAGATGATCCTTTAATGGATGGATGAGGTTAGACATCCTATTCTTAGTTATATCCCTATCAATCACTTATTGGTTTGTGATTTAATGGATTTCATCTTCAGATCTAAAAGAGATGCCTACAAAATCTTGGGATCTCATTGGCTATGGAGGTAAATACCTTTATATCTTAAAAGGAAGAGCCCTTGCTTTGACCTAAGGAAGGAAAGGTTGCTTATGTAACCATAGATGAAACACCCATGACTTCCTCTAGATTGTTGGTCTTTGGAGGTTTTTATGGCTATTAGCAATAACAATGGGTCTTTTGTGGAAGTAGAACACATGTATTATAGTTTGTCATGTGATAGCAATGGATTTTCATGAGGGGTTGGCAAAGAAGATAATATTGGAAAGAAAGTGTTTTTAGCAATGTCAACCTCTCAACTACATGGGAATCCCTTTCAAATGTGCACCATGTCATTTATATGGTTATTTGGAAAAGGAATGTGCTCTTGGTTTCTTTCAAAAGGTATGGTTAAGGAAAGAAGATGTGGTCTTGACTTCTAGTGGGGATAAGTCATGTGCTTTGTATAAAATTTATATGGGAACTAGTATGCCAGCCTCTTCAATGGATTGTATCTAAGAAGTGACCTTTGTAACATCCCCCAGTCTTGTTGAGGCACATTACATGTAGAAAACACATAAAAATTAAAAAGTTATGCTAACATATCTTGTATCTTACCAGCTACAGGAAAACACGCAGATTTAACCATTTTCTAATACCATTAATTAAATGCATCTACAACACTCTAAATAAACATGAATGTAGTTAATAAATTCATCATAGCAGCATATAAAGCATTTGTATACACAAAGTTAATGCACAACAATTAAAAATCATAATGCAACACACAAAACAGATAAAACACTTATCTTTCTAAATAGTTGTGCAACCAGCTGCTTGGAACGAATGTTCTGCCCAACCATAGATTTGATATGTAACATCCCCACTATAATCCCTAGTTTAATTAATGCTTATGTAGATATATTGTGTGGCTACGACCAAAGCGATGTAATGTGTGAATTGAATTTCCTTGTTTTATTAATAAAAATGCGATGCCAGCTGCTAAGGGGACATGGATAAGAGATGGGGGATGAATTAATCCACAAGAGTGGGGAGTGTCTAGGATAATGGCCAAGAGGGGTCCAAGGGGGAAATTACCCATGTATATTGATTTAACCCATTTTTCCTAAATTTGTTATTTGCATATGAACCTTCCCATATATGATTGAGTGTTCCCAAAGCCAATCATTGAATACATGTAAGAGGGTGGGTGTGAGTGGTCACATCCCAAAGTTATTGGGCACATGGGGGTTGAGTACAATCAGCTTGGAGAAGAGTGTGAGTCAAGAAAGACAATCCAAAGAGAAGAAATTCGTATGAGTTGGGGACAACATATTTTTACAATCAAGTTTTGGGCATGAGAGAAAGGAAAGAGCAAGAAAACAGAGCTTGGAGTTGTTCCAGCCATGGAGGGCGAATTCTAGAGCGAGTTAGAGCGTAATTGGAGCAAATTGGAGCTGGAAAACTAAAGAGCTAGGTTGTCAGGCCTGAAGAGTGAACTCCTGTGGGAGTTGCAGTGAAACAATAAGTGGTTGTTGTTGGTTTGCTGATAGTTTTCCTAGCAACAATTTCCTTTGCATTCCCAGCGGAGAGATTCCTAGTTGTCTGTGCTAGAGAGACCTTGATAAATGAATGGGATGATCGAGGGACTGAGATCAGTGAAGGGGTACATTCCTTGGGTTGGACAAGTCAAGAGGAAGAGAGTTGGTGGAAATTCGGGATAGTTGTAGGAGAATATCAATTGGGTTGAGAGTTTTATGAGTTGTGAGTGGACTGTGAGAGACCACCCTCTTTTGTGGATTGCTAGCCTCATCTCAGGGGTGACTGGATGTTGAGATTTGGAACAGTCAGTCTATGGTTGGGTGGAACATTCATCCCAAGCAGTTGGTTGCACAACTATTGTGAAAAGATAAGTGTTTTATCTTATTGTTTTGTTAAATTATGTCTTTAATTGTTGTGCATGAACTCTGTGTAAATGAGAATGATTTTTATGTTGTTGCAATGAGTTGTTTAGCTGCATTTTATGTTGATTAATAACATGTTGTATATGCTTCTATTTTATGGTTGTAGACAGTAGCTAAATCTGTTTTAATCTGTAGCTGAAAGCTACAGGAAATGGGCTAACAGTGAAATAGTTAATTAGTTAGCAGAAATTTCATTTTAAAGAGTATTCCACACTGTAATGTCGCTTAGATGGGCTAGGAATGTTACATTATGGTATTCAAACATCGGACTTGTATGGGCCAAGATGGCTACAAATTCATGAAATTTGTTTTTGAGGATTCTGTCTGTGACCGATTTGGGGGAAGAACGAAGATTTTAGAGAGAAATATCCAATATCCATGAGCAAAATCCGAGTTTTAATGACTTTGGACGGTTTGAGAGGGTTAATGGAGCAGAGCGGTGGAGTTGCGGATCAAAATTCGACCTGGAATGGTCAAAATTCAAGTTTTAATGGCCGCCTATAGAGTTATAGGCAGTTTGGAGAATCGACGACTGAGATCATGTTTGATCTCATGATTGATGAGCGAGATTCATCATGATAAATTTAAAAATTCCTAAGGACTCGACCATTTGAAAGGTTGATGGGATTAATGACCATGATTAAATTGGGGGTTGTGAAAGAGGGCTAAGCCTTTCTGGCTTAGGAACTTCATAATGTTGGAACTTCACAACACTCTAATCCTGTCGAAGGCAACCTGTTGACATGGTTACCAGGAAGTTTGACCGGAAATTGGTGGTTTCCTATCTGTTGTCATGGGATCCGCTTTATCGTTAAACCTGACCAACTTTTCAGTCGTGAAGTAACATGAGCTATAGATCTAAGGATCTTCGGAATCCTTCCTGACCATTGGATATATGCTACGGTCAAATTCGGTGTTGACCCACTCCGAGAGTAAAAAGGTGTTAAACGATCGGAATCCCCGAATTTCGAAGTCGCAAACTAACATGGACCGTAGATATAAGGATCCTTTAGGACCCTTCTCGACCGTTAGATTGAGCATAGTGGAAGGATAGAGTAAGCAATACCATCAACCGACAACAAACAATTGTCCCTGCTTTATGACCTATTCGGTAGGTAAACCTTCGAGACTTAGATGGGTTAAGACCTGTAAGGGATGCGAAGTCATGAAGTAACGTGAGCCATAGATATAAGGATCCTTTGAGACCCTTCATGATCATTAAATGTGAGTTACGGTCATTTGACGTTGATCCACTCCAGGTGCAAAAGAGTTGGAATGGTCGGAATCCCCGAACGTCGAAATCGTGAACCAATGTGAGTTGTTGATCGAGGGACAGTTGGGAAACTTTCTTGACCATCCGATCAACTAGTGGAAGGATAACGTAAACACTTTGGTGAAGTCTTACTCCAGAAAATGTAAGAAACAAGGGGTAATAATATCCTGAAGCGCGAAGCGCTAAAGGCCGAAATACATGGGGAGGAATTCTAGAACTTCAGAACTCCGGGACTCCAGGAGATTCGAAGATGTTGGAAGATGTGTTAAACGCTGAAGTGCAAAGTGTCAAAGGCCAGAGTACGTGGCGGGAGTTCTAGAACTTTGAAACTTCGAAACTCCAAGAGATTCAAGGACATAGGATGGTTTGCTAAACACCGAAGCATCGAAGTGTCGAAATCCCTGTGTGTGTTGTCCAACCTAGGTTGGATAGGGCATGTACACCATGATGATGTGGCATGCTTGGATGGTTCCATGTGGCATTGTGGGATTTGTCATGAATTAAGTGTGCAACCCTACTTGCCAAGTCTAAACCTTGTGTTAAGTGCAGACAAACCTTAGCCGTCAGATCCAAGGGTGGATAGAATCTCCACCATAAATTCTAGAGTGGAAAGAGTACTTCGGACTTCAAAACTCTGGGCAAATTTGTAGACATGTACAAGAATATCGAAGGGGCCGAAGGCCCGGTACTTGCGAAGACCGAGAGATATTCCCTGCAACCCGCAACCATGTCATCGTTAGGGGACGACGACCCAAGTCACGACCGTGCCATGTCAGATGGTGTGAGAAATATGAAGCTACGTGGATGCCATGTGGTGAAGAGGATGGCCATTGGCCAAAGACGCCTATTTTTTTTTCCGAAAGACTATAAATTTCAAATCAGAGCTCGATTTTGAGCAAACAAATAGTCGTTGGAAAGGTCTTGAGAAGTAGAAGACATCAGTCAAACCAGAATTTTGATTTGAGCAATCAAATTTCTCAGAAATTAATAAATAGATTTCTGTAGTCGTAAAACAGAGTGGGATTGTAGCATGTAGTCGTTGTAACTTTTCACTCAGAATTCAGATTGAGGCAAGGTCTCAACCATTGAGAAGTTGTTTTGGGGAGGAATGTATCAAGAAATTACATAAAAAATTGAATTGGTTCAATATTCCCTTCATAAATTGATGAAGAGATAACATGTATCCTATATGATTAAATGTTTTATGCTATGCATATTTCTAATATTAATTATTATATGCACGTCTCTTGCAGAATTAGAGGTACAAAAAGAAAACTTTAGTTCTTATATGAGGACTGAATTCATGGAAGATGCTCAAGGATCTTACAGCCATAAGGAAGATATCAGAGGTCTGCATATCAGCATGGGGAATGCTGAGACAAAGTCAAATGGAGGAAGAGATAGGCAAGAGTCTGACACTATGAGAAGACTACACAGGGAAGTGCAGAGTTACAGGGTTGATAATGAAAGGATTATGAAGGCTCAAGAAGAGATACTTCATAGTTTAAACATGTTGCATAGGAAAGTTAACAAGGATTCTGGAACCAAGCAAGCAACTAGTGTTAGACAAGTAACAACATCTAGATTCCATAGCAAAAGGGATGATTATGGAAATGATAAGCAGTCATGAAGCATGAGTAGGCGCCATCATTATCTAATGTATTCCACTTGAAGAACTCATGCAAGCTCATGGACAGGGAGTAGCCCAAGTGTGTCTCTTGTTCAGAGGAAAAGAAGAAAGCTTGAGGCAGACATCTTGCAAGGTGAACTCAAGAAAATCAAGCCACTTACTTTCAATGGTGAGCACATGAAAGGAGAAGAGGCAGAGGCCTGGCTGTTGGAAAAGAAAAAGTATTTCCACCTGCATGATTACCCATCCTGGGTAGAAGCCAAAATTTCCACCTACCATCTGCAAGGAAAGACATCCATGTGGTGGGTTCAACTTAAGCAAGCCAAGGACCTCAATGAGAAAAAGATCTCATGGAGGTAGTTCAAAGAATATTTCCAAGAGAATATTTGTCCGAGCATTACTATGAGAGAAAGATGAAAGAGTTCTTTGAACTCAAGTTGGGAACCATGACAATGTAGGAATATGAGAAGCAGTTCTTTGAATTGTTAAAATATGTTGATTTCATCAAGGATGAGAAGTTTAAAATCCAAAGGTTTCTAAGTGGGTTACCCTCCTTCTTTAGTGACAAGATTCAATATGATAACCCTAATACCTTGGAAGAAACCATAAGGAAAGCAAGGCACCTTTATGAGAAAAGCAAAGGAAGGCCAATGTTCCAAAAGGTTTGGAATGACAAGATGAAAGGGAAAAAGGATCAAAGGTAGAAATATTTTAAACCACCCTTTTTCATAAATAACTCCCAAGCAAATGAACAAGGCTAGGCAACCCAAAATGATCAAAAGAATGCAGATTCATTTGAGAAAATGCCAAGGCAACAACCTGTTCAACGTTGGGGATGTGAGGGAAATCACTTATACAGGGACTGCCCTCATAAAGGAGAAAGAATGAGGACTGTCCACAACATTCAGGAGGATGAAACAACGGAATACATGGGAGGAAGCATGCCAAGGATTTATGTAGCCTTGGACAACAAGCAGGCAAAATATCAATCCCCCGTGATCGAAGTGGAAGGTCAGATTGATAACCAACCCATAGCAATTTTGATTGATTTTGGTGCTAGCCATAGTTACATAAATGCTAACATTGTTGAAAGGTTTCACTTGCAAAGATGTAAGCATAATAAATCTTGGTTAGTACAGTTAGCCACGGGGGCTAAGCGAAAGATCAATGAATTTGTTAAAGATTGTCAAATAGACATGAATGGACTCAATAAGAAGGTATATGTAAACATCATATCATTCGGTTCATATGATTGTCTAATTGGCATGGATTGGTTGGAGAAACATCAGGTTGTCCTAGACTATTACAACAAAACAATCACATGTCTTGATGAGGAAGGGAAACAAGGCATTCCAAGATTTGTAGTTGTTAGAGAGATTTCAGACATGCAGTTGAAGAAGAGCTTCAGGAAAGGGTGTCAAATGTTTGCAGTCCATATGGAGGAGGCAACCAAAGATAAAGTGGCAAGCATTGAAGACCATCCAGTCTTGAGGGATTTTGAAGATGTTTTTAGAGAAATTCTAGGATTGCCACCCAAGAGAGACATTGATTTCTCTATTGATTTAGTGCCAGGAGTTGCCCCAGTGTATAAGACACCATATAGAATGGGTACACTAGAATTAAAAGAGTTACAAATGCAACTTGAAGAGTTTTTAAAAAAGTGGTATATACGCCCAAGTGTGTCACCTTGGGGAGCCCCATTTATTTTTGTGAAGAAGAAGGATGGAACCTTAAGGTTGTGTATTGATTTCATGCAACTTAATAAGGTTACCATAAAGAATAAGTACCCTTTGCCCATAATTGATTATTTGTTTGATCAGCTGAAAGGTGCAAGAATATTTTCAAAATTTGACTTGAGATCAAGCTATCATCGAGTAAGAATAAAGGAAGAATACATCAACAAGAGAACATTCATAACAAGATATGGGCATTATGAATTCACAGCAGTGCCATTTGGGCTATCAAATTCCCTAGCAGTTTTTATGTGTATGATGAATGGAGTGTTCAGGGAATACCTGGACAAGTTTGTGAGTGTGTTCTTAGATGATATACTCGTCTATTCTAAATTAGAAGAGGAACATGAGAAGCATTTAATAATGGTGTTGCAATTTTTAAGAGAGCACAGATTATATGCTAAGCTAAGTGCATATTTTACCAAAACAAGATTCACTACTTGGGGCATATAATATCAACAACATGGATAGAAGTTGATCTTGAGAAGATAGCAACCATTAGAGGATGGATAGCGCCAAAGAATGTGACAGAGGTTAGATCATTCATGGGTCTTTTCAGTTATTATTGAAGATTCATAAAAGGGTTATGAAAGATTGCAAGTCTAATCACTTCTTTGCAAAAGAAGGGAGCGAAGTTCGAATGGACTTCCAAGTGTGAAGAGAGTTTTCAATAGTTGAAGGGAATATTTACAAGTGTGCCAATCTTGAATATTGCAGATCCAAACGAATATTTTGTTGTGTGCACTGATGCATGGAAGGAAGGACTAAGTGGAGTTCTTAGTCAAAGGGATCATGTGGTATGCTATGAGTCCAGAAAATTAAAAGAGCATGAGAGGAATTGCGCTACACATGACTTGGAGTTAGCGACAATTGTACATGCATTAAAAATGTGGATACATTACCTTATGGGTAAGAAATTTATGCTTAGGATAGACCATTGTGGTCTAAATCATTTGTTTGGACAACCAACACTAAATGCTAGGAAAACTAGATGGCTGGAATTTCTGAGTGAATATGGCTTTGAAATTAAGCACATAAAGGGCAAGGAAAATCAAGTGGTCGATGCACTCAGCAGGAGAGCTCATGAAGTGCATATTATAACCATTAGCATGTACGAGATAGATCTGAAAGACAAAATTGTTGCAGCAGCAAATTCAGATAAGAATTATTTAAAAATAAAAGAGACATTACAACAAGGTAATTTTCAGCGGAAATTTAATTACTATGAGCTAAAAGAAGATGGAATTCTCATGTACAAAGGCAAGGTGCATGTGTTGAATTCTGGGGGGAATAAAAATGCAGTGCTAAAGGAGATGCACAATGTGCCATATGCAGGGCACCCATGATATCAAAAAACAATTGTATCAGTAATAAGCCAATATTTTTGGCCAGGAATGAAGAAATAAGTGGCTAATTACATAGCCAGATGTCTAGAATGCCAAAAGGTAAAGACATAACATAGACACCCAACAGGATTTCTACAACCATTGTCAATTCCGGAATGGAGGTGGGAAGTAGTTACAGTTGATTTTATTACTAAGCTTCCCAGAATAGTGAAGCAACATGATTCCATCATGGTGGTGGTGGATAAGTTGACTAAAGCAACACATTTTGTTCCAGTAAAGACTACACACAAGGCATCAAATATTGCAGAAATTTATATGGGAAAAGTTGCTAGGCTACATGGAGTGCCTAAGGAAATAGTTTCAAATAGAGATCCAAAGTTTACTTCCAATTTTTGGAAGGGTTTGTTTAAGGGATTTGGGACAAATTTAAATCTTAGTACAACATATCATCCAGAGTCATATGGAAAAACATAAAGGACTAATAGGATAATTGAGGACATGCTTAGAATGTACGTGATGGATCAACCATCAAAGTGGGAAGATTATATTCATTTAGTGGAATTTTACTACAACAATGGGTATCATGCCTCATTGAATATGACTCCATTTGAGGCCAGAATTGTTAAAAGAAATAGAAGATCACATGGTAAAGATAAAGAAAAATAGGCATGCTTCCCAGGATAGGCAAAAAAGTTATGCAGACAGGAACAAAGTTTTCAAAAAAATTTAAGTGGGAGAACATGTGTTTTTAAAAGTGAAGGAAAACAGAAGTTCACTAAGATTAGGAAGTTGCCCGAAGTTGGTAGCAAGACATTGTGGGCCTTTTGAAATATTAGAAAAGATAGGGCTAGCTGCATACATGTTAGCTTTGCCTACATCCATGAAAGTGCATAATGTATTTCATGTGTCATTGTTAAAGAAATATATGCCTAATCCTAACCACATAATTGATTGGAATGTGATCCAGGTGGAACACGAAGGGGATTTTCGGGTGGAACCAATACGCATCCTAGACCACAAAGTAAAAGTGCTCATGAACAAAGCCATAGGGAGGGTAAGGGTTCAATGGACCTGCTAAGGTCTTGAAGATGCTACATGGGATCATGATGAAAACATGAGGGCATAATACCTGCAATTTTTTGACAGTTTTGAAGAAACATAATGCAAGACTCCATTTTGGGCAGCTAAAATTATGAAACCACATCTTAGAATCTTAGCCAACTATGTTGGGGACCTTGATAAAATAATGGATCATTCCTTGGGTTAGCCTTGATAAACGGATGGTACATCCCTTGGGTTAAATCTGATTAAAGAATGGTGCATTCCTTGGGTCGGTGAGTTGAGAGGAACATGAGATTTTGGTTGGAGTTGCTGCTGGAATTGTTAAATTGCAGAAATTTCATTTCTAAGTATTGTGATGTAAATTTTCATATATGTATATTGGCATAGAGTGCACCAAGGATGTCACACAACTATAGGGGAGGGGGAATGTAAAATCCCCACTATAATCCCCAGTTTAATTAATTCTTATGTAGATATGACGTGTGGCTACGACCAAAGCGAAGTAATATGTGAATTGTATTTCCTTGTTTTATTAATAAAAATGTGATGCCAGATGCTAAGGGGACATTGTTATGGGTGGGAATCCCTCCTACATAATTAACATTTAAGGGCTCTAATCATGCATGCAGAAAATGACCATTTCAAAGGTTTATACTCTTTCCTATTCTGCTAACACAAAACCCCACATTCATGCAATACAAAGGTGTAAACAAGATTTGGTAACTCTACCTCAAGTCCTTCGTTTGATGTCGATCCCTTTGCTTTCACTTTCTCTTTGATTACAAGCCTCCTCCCAAAGCTGACTTGCATTCACACATGAACAAACAAAAAGCTGCGAACATGCATTTCATATACTAATTGTTGGGTTAGTTGTGACAATATCATAAAATACATATTCAACTTGAACACATGATATGGCGGGACGGGAAAAATATTCCTTTTTGTATTAATCTTCACAAGAGTAAACTTACAATATGTGGTCGACACTGCTCCTCGAAACTGGTCCTAGGCTCCTCTTCAACTGTCCTCCAACTGCTTTGCTCTATACTTCTCTTTGCACAAGGATGGCTAAAGGTTGGGACAAGGGGAATGCTCAATTGTGTATAGTTTCTTTACTATGATTTTCCTCCTTTCAAATGGGACCCCTACCCCTTCTTTTATAGGCTAGAAGGA